>JANAVB010018199.1:21680693-21698193 GCA_029216955.1 Iris pallida | reverse complement strand
TATTCGGAAGCCGAGTTACAACCCTTAAACCAAACAAGGACCGGGGTTGTAACCCTTCTCCCGAACAGAACTTAGCCTCCAATCAAGGTATAGCATAAGAGCATGTAGAACATGTAAAATACAAGACAAAAACCAACAGAAAATATATAACAGGATGTGAGTACTGAATAGGACGACAATATATAGGATGACTTAGGAACTATTCGAAAACTAAGTTACAACCCGTAAACCAAATAAGGACCAGGGTTGTAACCCTTTTTCTGAACAGAACTTAGCCTCCTATTATAAATAAATATAAAATGTGCCTAGAATTATTAGAGCATTATGTGATCGGCTTGGGAATGTTACAGGACAGGCTATCCACTTGGCCCGACAATCACATAAAAATTACTGGAAAGGGGTCATGTCGGCCAACCTGGATAACGAGCACATGAATAAGATCTCGCTACACCCTACGTGAGGTGAGAGTGGCACAAGCACATGAATATAGTGACAGGGTGGCTTTGATCACATAGCCCCTAATAATTCTCCATTCCCGAATAGTATAATGGATCTGGACATGACACGTCACGACACGGGATTTCCTAAGAGGGTAGCTACTCCCTCTCAGGAATCGGTGTCTATACAAGTACAAAGAACAAGACAGGAAATGTACCAATATACCAAAAAAATCCAGGAACAACATCTCATGTCAAGATCCAACATATACTAGTCCGTGAACTATCGTGTCTGGAAATCAAGTAAGACACTACAACTAAATCGGATATAGTAGATATCAAGACAATAAAAACTATCAGTGAATGTACTCTCCTGTGGTCATGAGATGATAAGGTGAACAGATGCTCAAAGTAATCACAGACCTAAAGATGAGATACCATGAGTCCAAACATGGTTTAATAATAAAAGGAAAGCTAATCTAGTCATGATATGCAAGTCTAAGTCAAAACTAGGTCAAACTAAGTCACACCAAGCTAAACTAGGTCATACTAGGTCATACTGAGCCAAATTAGGTCACACTAGGACAACCAAGGTCAAACAAAGTCACAGAAAGTCAATCCAAGTCAAACTGGGTCAAAGGTTGACTTACAGTTGACTTTTGGTCAACTGGTCAACTCTAGTCAACTCTAGGTCAACCCTAGGTCAAACTAGTCTAATGTTGACTAACTGTTGACTTTCAGTCAACTGGTCAACTCTGGTTTGGTTTCGGGTCGATTCTAGGTCAAGCGTTGACTTGAAGTTGACTTTTGGTCAAAAAGTCAACTCTTGGTCAACGGGGGTCAATACTAGCCTAAACTACCCTCATCTAGTCATTACCTACCAAGATAACCTATTTCTAATCCCATCTAGCAATCAGAAACCCAATACCTTATATTATCCAATATCCTAATATTTACCCTTTATAAGGTATTTCCGAAACCCTGCCCCATTGCAAAGGAAACCCCGCTAATCCTCAAGATACTAGCCTAGGCTCCTTAGGGTAGCTAGATACTATCCTATCTAGGGTTTACCTACCAAGAAATATGGGTTTCCTAGACATCTAGTCCAGCTTATGGTTATGTTGGTCATCTCAACATTACCTTAGTGTATCGTCATGATACACTATGGTATCTTGAGATACCACACTCTACACTCCACTAAACCTTCCTAGTTCACTCTCCCACACTCTCCTAGTGTCTAGGTTAGTCACACTAATTAGTCTACTAGGATACTAACTTATCTAAGCCACTATCCTAACTAACCACTACTAACACAACACTAGCACCAACACTATCTCACTCAAAACACTACTCACAACTCAACTCCTAACCCACACTCTAGACACCACACTAAGGCACTAAACTAAGGGTTTATATAGGTCATCTAGGGGATCAATTTGTAGGGCATAAATATGGGCAACATGGGGTTCAAATGGGGTTCATATGGGGCTGCAATGCATGGAAGGATGGATAGATGATAGATGAATGAATGAACTGAATGATTGAATGAATGGAGGAATGGATGGATGACTGAATGAATGATACATGAATGAATGGATGAAGGATGTATGGAAGAATGAATGTATGGGTGAATGTGTGAAGGGTGGATGACTGAAAGTGGAAGGAGGGGCTGAATGCACATATTAAAGTGGAGTGAATGAATGTATAAATGTATGGATGGAAAAATGAATGAATGAAAGGATGAACTGGTGTATGAAAAGGGTTAATGAATGTATGGATTGGATTAATGTAAAAGTGAATGGATGGAATGATATGAATGGATAGAAAGATGGATGAATATTTGGCTGAAAGTATGGAAGAATGGGGGGGGTTCCTGCTACTGCTGTTGTTCCTACTGCTAATGCTGCTGCTGCTAGGGGCTGATCCCCGCCCTCTACTTCTACAAAGTAGCAGTTCCTACTGCTACTGCTGCTGCTCAAAATGCAGTCTCCTGAGGGGACTGCTGCTATATACTGCTGCTGCCAAGGGGGCAGCAGCTCCCTCTCATCCAGAGCAGTGCTCCTCACTGCTGCTACTGTCCTTAATTTCCCCCCTCACATTCCTTCACTCTCCCTCACATTCCTTCACTCTCCCTCACTCTCTAACTCTCACAATATCAATCTCTAACACCCTCTCTATATTACTCTCTCTATATCCCTCTCTCACTCTTCAACAAACCATACAACACCTATACCTAAAACAAAATGAACCACACACACACCATAAATATGTATTGACACACACAATATATATATATATATATATATATATATATATATATAATATATATATATATATATATATATATATATATATATATATATATATATATATATATATATATATATATATATATAAATATATATAAAAAAATATATATAAAAAAAAAATATATATATATATATATATATATATATATATATATATATATATAAAATATATATATATATATATATATATATATATATATATTTAGAATTTATTAATTGTAACGCCCCAGTCCCAAAATACGTAGGACTAGGAACGTAGACATGCCAGCTGTATACATACGAAGTACACTCCAATATATGGAAGCCTCGTATAAATACATAAGCTGTAAAATGCAGTAGAACCATAACTAATCTCATCCACACAAAATAAATGAATAAAAGACATCATATAAAAATAATGAATTGTCTTGATACAATATGTTGGGCGGAGACAAATCCACTACCAACAAGTAAAGAAAAAATACATAAGAAAAGATATGAATTTGGCGAGCGAAGCGAAGACGATCCAAGTGCAATATATATATATATATATATATATATATATATATATATATATATATATATATATATATATATATATATATTATGATACATTAAGATACCATGAAGAACACATCCTAACAAATCTAAAATCTGAGTTAAAGTCACAAATAAATCATTCACACAATATTACAAACACTAGGTGTGTCCAAAATTGGGTGTTTTCCACTAGGACAAAACACAACACAAAGGACACTCCTATGACCTCCAAATGGACACGAAATGGACACAATTGGAGATACAACCATGGGAGTCATTCCTATGAGCTCAAATTAATCCTAAATGCATGTAGGAATGAAATAGAGAAGAGATTATTCCTTCCGGTTGATCAAATCTAAGGAAACTCCTCCCGATACGACACCGACACGAAGAGACCTCCAAATGGACACGAACAAGTTCCAAAGCTCCCCAAATCTAGCTAGCTCCTCCTCTTGATGAAAATAGAGAAGAAAAGAAAGGCTTTTTATATGGGCACATCCAATTGTTATCAAGGCTAGCCCATTTTTTTAATTTATCTACAAGTTTGCCATTGGAAAAAGTTATCATGGCTATCCCACTCTTTGGTATAAAAGTCAAATTTTCTAATTTTGTTCTTCTTCTTCCTCAACTCATCCAAGAAGAAGAAGAACAACAAGAAGAACAAGGAAAAGAAGAAGCGAAAGAAGAAGAAGAACAAAAACAACAAAAATGAGAATTCTGATGGGGTTTAAACCCTAATTTTCTTTCTCAACATATTCTCACTATCTCCAAGTATAATGGGGGTTTAAACCCTACTTTTCTTTCCATTTCGAATTTCGATTTTCAATTGACGAAAAAGAAGAAAATGAGAAGAAAACATCCAAAAATTAAACCCTATTTTTCTTCTCATTTTTAATTTTGATGGCACCCAAAGGCTCCTCATAATGCACAAACCCTATTATTTGTGGAAACCATAATATTGTTGTTTAACTAGTGTAAACAAGGACTGTCCAATTTTCTGGCAGTCCTATAAACTGAATGGACTGCCAGAAAACTGGACAGTCCTAAGTCACAGCATGTGAAACAAAGAACTGCCCATTTTTTTGGCAGTCCTTACTGTATGTTGGACTGCCAGAAAAATGGACAGTCCAACTCACAACATGTGTAACTTTGGACTGCCCAACTATCTGGCAATCCAGTCTGTATGTTGGACTGCCAGAAGAATAGGCAGTCCAACTCACAACATATGTAACTTTGGACTGGCCAACTATCTGGCAGTCTAGTCTGTATGTTGGACTGCCAGAAGAATGGGCAGTCCAAAGTTACACATGTTATGAGTTGGACTACCCATTCTTCTGGCAGTCCATTCAGTTTGTAGGACTGCCAGAAAATTGGACAGTCCTTGTCGACGCGGAGTTTTCTCATTCGTTCATACTTGGATTTAATTTAAATGGTTAATTTCCTACTCCGTATGTAGTTTAATTCATTCAAATGTGCTACAAATAATTGAAATAAACAATGTAATTGATGTTTGAATTTTTTAAATTAATTTCTAGGGTTTCGAAAATAAATTGAGAAAGAATTTGTGTGCTTGAATTAATTTCTTCAAAAGAGGAGGATGGTGGAGGAGAAGTGGAAGATGTTGGAAATTTAGGAGTTGTGGATGAGAATAGGAAGATGTTGGGGATTGAGGAGAGGTGGAGGAGAAGAGAAAGAAGAAGAAGAAGAAGAAGAAAGGGGTGAGATTTTGGAAGAGAGAAGGGATTTTGCAAATGAAGGGAAAAAAATGGGTTTGGGGGGGGAATTTGGGATAGCCATGATCAAAAATTTGGGCTAGCCTTGTGAAAAACAAAAAAAAAAAATTGGGCTAGCCACAATCCGGGCTAGCCATGATCATATTTGGTAGTGCCCATATAAAAAGCCAAAAGAAAGGGATTGATGAAGAAATGGATTGATTTAATATGGAAAGGATGGAGACTTCTCTCTAATTTTTGGGGAAGAACAAGATAGAGAAAATAGAGTGGATAATAACAAAGGAGAGCTCAACCCTATCCCTCTAGGTGGCCGGCCCAAAATGCATAGGTGTCCCCCTAGCCAAATGACTAAAACACCCCCACTTGTCCTATTTGATTTAAATTAGGAATAGGTTTTAGGTTGAGGCTAATTTAGTCTAGTTTAAGTCTCTAATTAGCAAAACCTAGTCATAAAATTTAGTCTAACTATAATAACTTAAATATTATCATATGTGGGCCATGTCTAACTATTAAGTGGGTCCCACTAGAGTCAAAGCTACCCCGGGTCTCCGATACAAGTCGGATTGAGTTGAAATTCGAACCCGACTCAAATAACTCCAAAACAATATCATAATAATAAAATAAATTTCAAAAATAAAAAATGACCAAAATATCCCTGTTCTTGAAAACTGGGGGTGACAAATCTATCCACCTTAAAAAAATTTCCTCCTCGAAATTAAAACAAAGCAATCACATGAAACACATGCAGAAAAAAATCCCATTCAAATACTTTCAAAAAAATCACCAATAAAAATCTCTTTAAGGCACATCAAACACTTATAAATAAAAACTGATACGTGTTCGATACGGATACGAAACCAACACAAAATCACTCCTATCAAAAGTCAAAATTAACAATCAACAATGTAATAAATATCAACATAATTCAAAGAGGTCAAATGACCAAAATACTCTTAGACCAGAAATGACATTAAAAACATCCTAATCACATGGTTAGGCTCTAGGTCAAGCAATCTCTATGGTTTCACTAGCAAAACATCAAAATGGCTTTAAATAGTTTTAAAATGATTAAAATCTCCAAAATCAAGCATAATTTAAATGACAATAAATAAATGACTAAAATTATAAATTTAAAACTACCCTCAATTTAAAATCATGCAGTTCGATAATCATATGCGTCTGTCCAAAATCATGATACTTAGAATCTCCGTCATGCTAGTGAGCAAGGCTACGATAATCACAGGGTCCTCGACTAAGGTACATACCTCTAGAATCATGGTATTTAACATTTTTGCGTTGTCGCATGCTTTACAGCAAAAACCTTAAATTCCTACACCCGAAAAATACGTACATAATCCGACTATATGTCCTCACTATGCCTGCTAACATGACCCTAGAGGATTCTATAATCTCATAATCGAGGCGACCTAGCCCATACGACTTATCTCAGAAGAAAAATACATCACAAGAACAAAATTTTATCAAACGATCAAGGAATAGATGGAATCAAATTCCAAGACAGTTATAAGGAGGCAAATACGAAAATGAGATCGAAAGATTGGAACCTGCAATCTGCCATGCTACTGCCTGAGTGTCCACAACTGTCATGGCAAAAGCTCGCCCCTGCTGGCCTCCCCTAGCCTGCTGCACTCTGTCCTGGCCTCCTCGGATTCCACGGGCGTGGCAATACTTCAGCTGGTGGTCGGGCGCCCCACAGTATAGACATACGCCCAACCTCTTCCTACAGGTCTCCCAACTGTGTCCCGGCTTCCCACAGAAGCCGTACTGAGTAGTCTGCCTCTGGCCCTGCCCCTGCTGCTGGTGGACACGTGCTGGTGCCTGTTGAATCTGTAACTGAGGCTGCTGCTAAATCTACCTCTGCTGAAAGTGTGGGCGCTTCGCCGGCCCCGTACTAGAACTCGCACCAAGAACATCGCTGCCGCTATTCGGCTTGAGGCCGAAGTCCTCCTCTGCTATCTGCGCCTCCATCAGTATCTGCTGGAAGGTCGCATCGTGTCGCACAGAAGTATGAGTGCGAACCGCATGAATAAGGCCTCTCCGGAACTTGCGAGCCTTATACCCCTCATCCTGGATCAGATCTGGTGCAAACCTACTCAGACAAAAGAACTCTGCTGCATACTCGTCCACCGACGAGTTTTCCTGCACTAATCCGATGAACTGGGCCTCCTGAGCTGTCAGAGCCATATTGGGGTAGAACTTCACCTTAAAGAGCCACCTGAAGTTCTCCTATGTCAAACCTTTCACTGATGCATGAGGATCCGTGCGAAACCACGTCAAGACGATGTCGAAGAACTGACTCGCCGTAGCTGTGACCCATAATCCCCTTAGAACCTCTACTAACTCCAGGCTCCTCCGGACGTCCTCCAACCAGTCATCTACATACAGGATACCCTCGGTACCCTTAAAGTCCCTCGAGTTCATCTTTTTGAAATCTAGACATGTGCCAGGCCTCCCCTGACTTTGCTGCTGGACTGGGGCACCCTGAACTGTACCCGAGACTACCCTCTCAACTGCTGCCATCGCCAGCTGGTAGAAGTTCTCCATGCTCTGCCGTAGCACCTCTGTCTGGTGGTAGGATGCGTCAGCCTGATACTGTTGTGCCTCTGTCTGGGCCCTCTGGGTCTGCATCATCTGCTATAGAAGGGCCATTACCTGCTGTGCATCAGTCGATAGCGGAGGCTGTAAAACCCCTAAATTTTTACTATTTTTTTATTTAAATTTTGGTACTGATTTAAAATTTTATTATTGTACGTCGCGTAGTCGTATTGTACGTCGCGTACGAAATTTTTATTTTTCGTAATTGCTCGACGAGTGAGAATATGTACGAGCGTACATATTTTTAAAAAAAATATTTTTTATTTTTGAAGTGATATGTACAATAATTATTTTACCATTTTACCGAATTTCTAAGTTTGTTATTTTGAGCCTTTTCTTTCTAACATTTATTAATAATAAATTATATTTCATTGTATACTAGAAAAGCATAATTTTGTATAAATAATTATGCATACATATCTGAAAATTAATTATTAGTTTATTTTCAATTAATAATGTAATTTTCGAAATTATTACTATTAGTATTTTTGGAAAACATATTTTAAATTTAT
This sequence comes from Iris pallida, assembly GCA_029216955.1. Taxonomy (NCBI): domain Eukaryota; kingdom Viridiplantae; phylum Streptophyta; class Magnoliopsida; order Asparagales; family Iridaceae; genus Iris; species Iris pallida. The sequence goes on along the minus strand of JANAVB010018199.1, from coordinate 21,690,067 downwards.
TGTGACAATTTAAATCTTGATTTGGACTTTGGATTTATTTAAAATAATATCTATAATTGGAAATTTGAATTATCTTATTTTTAAACTAAAAGAATTTAATTAGATTTAATTTGAATTTGTATTTGATTTATTTTAAATTTATTTAAAAAAAAGGATTTAAATCTTTTCTAAATCCTATCCAATTGGGAATTCCCACATCCTATAAATAGGCAGGTACTCATCCATTATTTTTCTACAAGCCAATTCTCCACAAAATTCTCCACAACCAAAAGTGAGTGCATCGTGTCCATGACCGTGTCCGTGTCCCATCCACTACTTATCTTCCTTTACATATACATATGACTCTTTCCGTCCGACACACCCGGACATCCAAATCCGTGTCTCGCAGGACACAACCCCGACTCGATACAATCAAAACCCTAATCCTAATCCTAACCCTCTGCCTCCACCACCATCGTCGGAATGCCGCGACCATAGCCCGACCCTCGACCACGTCGCACCCTCCTCGCCAATCTTCAGCACCACCATCCGCCAAATCCGACCACACCACCACCGTCAGTACTAATCCCGACCGCCCTCTCCGGCATCACCATCTTCATCACTATGCCCACAGCACATCGCTGCCGCCACCCATCATCACCTCCAGATCACCGTCGTCTCCCTCAAAATCCGGTTACCACCTCCTCATCTGTCCAAGCCGTCAACCACCACCATTGTCTAACCCCGTAACCACCATCCGCACCCACGGTATAGACACCTCCTCCTCCGAACTCCCTGACCCATGAACGCCACCACCGTAGTCGACCAAAACCACCCAAAAATATAACAAAACCCAAAGATAATCCCGACCAACTCACCTCCGCCGAGTCCGACAAAGCCTGTCGACGTCCGCACCCGGCCACAGCAGCGCCAACCCTGCTTTCACCGAACCACTCCTACTCGAACCCCGTTCCCGCGCGCCTCGACCGCCGTCGGAGCGGTGAAGCCCCGGCGAACTCCTCAACCCTTCCCGTCCGCCCGACCTTCACGCAGAACGCCGCTCCGCCGGAGCCCCGACGAACCCCGTCTTCTTCTCCACCAGCCGCGCTCCGCCCAGACGACCACCGCCTGAGCTCGCTCCCTCCGCTTGAACCCTCTCTCCGACTTCCCCACCGTCCTTCGTCGAAACCCCCTCCGCTTTCCACTCCCTCCGCCGGCGCCGCCCTTGCGGCCGAGATCTGCCCTCCTTCTGCCGCACATCTCCGCCGCCTCGCCTAGCGCGCCTCGTCGGCCGACTTTTTCTTCTCCGCTCCCTTCATCCACCCGCGTCCGCGCGAGCAGCCCTTCACGCGCTCCTCCCGCGTCGAGCGCGCGCCGCCCACCACCATCCCGCCGGAGCCCGATCCCCAGCCTTCTTCTTCCTCTCTTACTCTCTCGAATTTCCTTTTTTTTCCCTTGTCTCTCTCCTTCACTGTTACTGAGGAGAACAGAATAGTTAAAGAGTATGTTATTATTATTAGTTTTATTATTATTAAGTTTTATTATTATTATTATTATTATTATTATTATTATTATTATTATTATTATTATTATTATTATGTTTTTATTATTATTTTTTATTAAGTTTCATTATTGTTATTATTACCATTATTATTATTAAGATTAGTATTATCATTATTAATAGTATTATTATTATTATTATTATTATATTCTTCTACTATTTTTACATCAGTATGGTAAAATTTGCATATACATAATATATGGTATTATTTTAATTGGAATACATTATAGATATAAATAATGGTGTAATAATGAGTATTATTATTTATATTTATATATATATATATCATTAGTTTTAATAATATTATAAAATTTTGTTTTCCTTACTTAAAAATATTATTTTCTACCTATAGTTGTAACTTTAACAAACTTAGCGTTTGTAGTAAAACTAGTTCTTTTAAGATATTAGTATTATATAAAATATTTTAATGAGTAAATTATAGTTTTACGACTTAAAGCGATTTTTACTACTTATAAATATCTCGGGATAGTAAAATATAGTTTCAAGGATTATGAATAGTTTTCCAAATCATATATATGTACTTTTACCTATTTTTCTTTGATTTTTCTTCTTTCCATGACCAATCTCATTATTCCTACTCTATCGCCAATTCTAAACTACCTTATGTCAACCTAACTAATTTGACCCTTCTGGACCCAATGGAACTGTTCGTGCCACCACCCGATGTCACCTTGCATAGTTGTTGTACCGAAGTTGCAGTTCATGCCACCATGATTATCGCAGCACACCAGGCGTCCTACCAGGCAAGACACCTTGCCTTTACTGTTTAATCTCTTGCTCAATATTATGCATATTTTATTTCTTATAAGTTGTTCTTTCAAAATAGTATGTAGTTGCAAATTATTATATTATAGTTTTCTTTATGCATTTGGCCTAGAGTTAAGGGACCGCCTTTGTTTGTGCCGCATCCATTGGCCTGACACCTTTGTACCACGATGTCACGTGTCTCATATAGATTCGAACTTAGTACCGACCGTACATCGGGGCGTACAGGACGAGCGTTAGGGTATAACTGCTAATATAATTGCTTAGAAGACTTAGCGGTTATTAGGAATATCGTGGTGTGGATTCAGCACGAGTAGTGCATGGGGAGGGTGAAGACAGTTATTAGGCTCAGGGGCTTTCACACCTTTACCTTCGTCTAGCTGCCATTTGTGACTCAGTCGAGAGCTAGTGGCCGTGCAATTATTTATTTTTCTCTAGATGCCACTAGTGCCTCGGTTGAAACACAAATGTGTCGTGCATTTACCTTCGTCTAGCTGCCGTTAGTGACTCACCCAAGAGCTAGTGGCCGTGCATTTACTTTTCTCTAGACGCCACTAGCACCTTGGTTGAAACGCTAACGCGCCGTATTTCTAGCCTCGAGAGCCCTTGTGTGGAACGTTGTCTTCAAAATGCATTTACACATAGAATTGTTAAAGGACCTTTATTTGTTTAGACATATGCAAGTTTCTATTGAGCTAACTATATTCAGTTTATGGCATGATATTATGTGTCTTGTTACTTCCCTCTGAGGACCTGGTTATCTCGCCAGGTCTGTGCTCTTGTCTTTCGCAGGTATTCTAGCTCTAGCTGTGGTCCTCCTTATTTCTTCAAGGATGATTGCACTTGGTTCGTCTTCGCTTCGCTCGCCAAACTCATTTCATTTTCCATGTATTTTCTCTTACTTGTTGGTAGTGGATTTGTCTCCGCCCAACATATTGTATCAAGACAATTCATTATCATTATATGATATCGTTTATTCATTTATTTGTGTGGATGAGATTAGTTATGGTTCTACTGCATTTTACAGCTTATGTATTCATATAAGGTTTCCGTATATTGGAGTATACTTCATATGAATATAGCTGGCATGTCTACGTTCCTAGTCCTACGTATTTTGGGACTGGGGCGTTACATGTTTTTGTGATGGCCCATGCAGGTCAAGATAAATTATTTGGTTACTTTACCGTACCAAGCAAGCCTGCGTATTGGACTAGAAGTCTAGGATCTCATCCACATACTTGACCTCTTCCCTTGATTCCCTATTCGAACTACTGTTCGACTCATCGATTGCATCTTGCTTGATTTCTTCTATCATTATTCTTATCTTTCCTTCGTGCTTGCTCGAGATTTACCCTACTAGTTAGATGTCCCAAACACCGTTGCTTAATTCTTTAAGTTGGGTAGAATACCCCACGACCTGACACACCCTTGACCATTAAGGGAATACAAAAAGTATTATCTAGACCATAGAGACTAGAGAAAGTTAACCCATTTGGTCAACCAAGTCTTGGTCAATAAAACCGTAGAATGATGGTATAGGAATAAACAAGACTTAGATCCTTATGACACTTAGACTATTCATATTGGTTCTTTATTTCAACCTTACTCTCTCGTGCCTATGTATTTACCATTTTGACTAATGATGCTAATGTAGCCTAGTTTTTGCAAGCTTATTCCTTATCGAGCTTGTCCAAGACATACGTTAATTGGGTCGCTCCCACTAACATATTGTCTAATCAGAACCGGTGCAGGATGGTCTGATCAACCGAGTGCACTTTGGTTCGCTTTTATCTCTCGTTCTACGTGGATGGAGACATATCTAAACTTGCCCTCTAGAATCCCATTCGCGACTGCCTTGGCAACTCCTTTTGAATTATTCGGTTGCCTTTTGAACCACGTATTCGTATTCGATAACGCCTCCTTCGAACACTATATTGCTTTCGCCTTCACCTATTTTAGAAGGACGAAGGCGTTATACTAGAATTTCCTCTAGCCTTCCTATCGAGTAGGACCATTATCACTCGATGTTACTATATCTTCATCCTAAACTACTCGACCTTTCCCTCGACCCTAAATCTACAATCTTGACTTTCAAATCACTTGAATTTAAGAGTGATTACAACCGTCTCTTAATCATATCCTCAACCTATATTACGACCATATAAACTTCTTTAAGGAACCCTTCTATCTACCGTTGTACCTTTTCATCCCCTACTAATTTTTAATTTCGAGGACGAAATTCTTTTAAGTTTGGTAGGATGTAAAACCCCTAAATTTTTACTATTTTTTTTATTTAAATTTTGGTACTGATTTAAAATTTTATTATTGTACGTCGCGTAGTCGTATTGTATGTCGCGTACGAAATTTTTATTTTTCGTAATTGTTCGACGAGTGCGAATATGTGCGAGCGTACATATTTTTAGAAAAACGTTTTCTATTTTTGAAGTGATATATATAATAATTATTTTACCATTTTACCGAATTTCTAAGTTTGTTATTTTGAGCCTTTTCTTTCTAACATTTATTAATAATAAATTATATTTCATTGTATACTAGAAAAGCATAATTTTGTATAAATAATTATGCATACATATCTCAAAATTAATTATTAGTTTATTTTCAATTAATAATGTAATTTTCGAAATTATTACTATTAGTATTTTTGGAAAACATATTTTAAATTTATTGTGACAATTTAAATCTTGATTTGGACTTTGGATTTATTTAAAATAATATCTATAATTGGAAATTTGAATTATCTTATTTTTAAACTAAAAGAATTTAATTAGATTTAATTTGGATTTGTATTTGGATTGGATTTGATTTATTTTAAATTTATTTTAAAAAAGGGGATTTAAATCTTTTCCTAATCCTATCCAATTGGGAATTCCCACATCCTATAAATAGGCAGGTACTCATCCATTATTTTTCCACAAGCCAATTCTCCACAAAATTCTCCACAACCAAAAGTGGGTGCATCGTGTCCATGACCGTGTCCGTGTCCCGTCTACTACTTATCTTCCTTTACATATACATATGACTCTTCCCGTCCGACACACCCGGACATCCAAATTCGTGTCTCGCAGGACACAACCCCGACTCGATACAATCAAAACCCTAATCCTAATCCTAACCCTCTGCCTCCACCACCAAAAGTGAGTGCATCGTGTCCATGACCGTGTCCGTGTCCCGTCCACTACTTATCTTCCTTTACATATACATATGACTCTTCCCGTCCGACACACCCGGACATCCAAATTCGTGTCTCGCAGGACACAGCCCCGACTCGATACAATCAAAACCCTAATCCTAATCCTAACCCTCTGCCACTACCACCATCGTCGGAATGCCGCGACCACAGCCCGACCCTCGACCACGTCGCACCCTCCTAGCCAAACTTCAGCACCACCATCCGCCAACTCCGACCACACCACCACCGTCAGTACCAATCCCGACCAGACCCGACGGCCCTCTCCGGCATCACCATCTTCATCACTATGCCCGCAGCACATCGCTGTCGCCACCCATCATCACCTCCAGATCACCGTCGTCTCCCTCAAAATCCGGTTACCACCTCCTTTTCTGTCCAAGCCGTCAACCACCACCATTGTCTAACCCCGTAACCACCATCCGCACCCACGGCATAGCCACCTCCTCCTCCGAACTCCCCGACCCATGAATGCCACCACCGTAGTCGACCAAAACCACCCAAAAATATAACAAAATCCAAAGATAATCCCGACCAACTCACCTCCGCCGAGCCCGACCAAGCCTGTGACGTCCGCACCCGGCCACAGCAGCACCAACCCCGCTTTCACCGAACCGCTCCTCCTCGAACCCCGTTCCCGCGTGCCTCGACCGTCGTCGGAGCGGTGAAGCCCCGGCGAACTCCTCAACCCTTCCCGTCCACCCGACCTTCACGCAGACCGCCGCTCCGCCGGAGCCCCGACGAACCCCGTCTTCTTCTCCACCAGCCGCGCTCCGCCCAGACGACCACCGCCTGAGCTCGCTCCCTCCGTCTGAACCCTCTCTCCGACTTCCCCACCGTCCTTCGTCGAAACCCCCCTCCGTTTTCCACTCCCTCCGCCGGCGCCGCCCTTGCGGCCGAGATCTGCCCCCCTTCTGCCGCACATCTCCGCCGTCTCGCCTAGCGCGCCCCGCCGGCCGACTTCTTCTTCTCCGCTCCCTACATCCACCAGCGTCCGCGCGAGCAGCCCTTCCCGTGCTCCTTCCGCGCCGAGCGTGCGCCGCCCACCACCATCCCGCCGGAGCCCGATCCCCAACCTTCTTCTTCCTCTCTTACTCTCTCGAATTTCCTTTTTTTCCCTTGTCTCTCTCCTTCACTGTTACTGAGGAGAACAGAATAGTTAAAGAGTATGTTATTATTATTAGTTTTATTATTATTAAGTTTTATTATTATTATTATTATTATTATTATTATTATTATTATTATTATTATTATTATTATTATTATTACTATTATTATTATTATGTTTTTATTATTAGTTTTTATTAAGTTTCATTATTGTTAATATTACCATTATTATTATTATTATTATTATTATTATTATTATTATATTCTTCTACTATTATTACATCAGTATGGTAAAATTTGCATATACATAATATATGGTATTATTTTAATTGGGATACATTATAGATATAAATAATGGTATAATAATGAGTATTGTTATTTTATATTTATATATATATATCATTAGTTTTAATAATATTATAAAAATTTGTTTTCCTTACTTAAAAATATTATTTTCTACCTATAGTTGTAACTTTAACAAACTTAGCGTTTGTAGTAAAACTAGTTCTTTTAAGATATTAGTATTATATAAAATATTTTAATGAGTAAATTATAGTTTTACGACTTAAAGCGATTTTTACTACTTATAAATATCTCGGGATAGTAAAATATAGTTTCAAGGATTATGAATAGTTTTCCAAATCATATATATGTACTTTTACCTATTTTTCTTTGATTTTTCTTCTTTCCATGACCAATCTCATTATTCCTACTCTATCGCCAATTCTAAACTACCTTATGTCAACCTAACTAATTTGACCATTCTGGACCCAATGGAACTGTCCGTGCCACCACCCGATGTCACCTTGCATAGTTGTTGTACCGAAGTTGCAGTTCATACCACCATGATTATCGCAGCACACCAGGCGTCCTACCAGGCAAGACACCTTGCCTTTACTGTTTAATCTCTTGCTCAATATCATGCATGTTTTATTTCTTATAAGTTGTTCTTTCAAAACAGTATGTAGTTGCAAATTACTATATTGTAGTTTTCTTTATGCATTTGGCCTAGAGTTAAGGGACCGCCTTTGTTTGTGCCGCATCCATTGGCCTGACACCTTTGTACCACGATGTCACGTATCTCATATAGATTCGGACTTACGTACCGATCGTACATCGGTGCGTACATGACGAGCGTTAGGGTATAACTGCTAATATAATTGCTTAGAAGACTTGGCGGTTATTAGGAATATCGTGGTGTAGATTCAGCACGAGTAGTGCATGGGGAGGGTGAAGACAGTTATTAGGCGCAGGGGCTTTCACACCTTTACCTTCGTCTAGCTGCCATTTGTGACTCAGTCGAGAGCTAGTGGTCGTGCAATTATTTATTTTTCTCTAGATGCCACTAGTGCCTCGGTTGAAACACAAATGTGCCATGCATTTACCTTCGTCTAGCTGCCGTTAGTGACTCACCCAAGAGCTAGTGGCCGTGCATTTACTTTTCTCTAGACGCCACTAGTGCCTTGGTTGAAACGCTAACGCGCCGTGTTTCTAGCCTCGAGAGTCCTTGTGTGGAACGTTGTCTTCAAAATGCATTTACATATAGAATTGTTAAAGGACCTTTATTTGTTTAGACATATGCAAGTTTCTATTGAGCTAACTATATTCAGTTTATGGCATGATATTATGTGTCTTGTTACGTCCCTCTGAGGACCTGGTTATCTCGCCAGGTGTGTGCTCTTGTCTTTCGCAGGTATTCTAGCTCTAGCCGTGGTCCTCCCTATTTCTTCAAGGATGATTGCACTTGGATCGTCTTCGCTTCGCTCGCTAAACTCATTTCATTTTCCATGTATTTTCTCTTACTTGTTGGTAGTGGATTTATCTCCGTCCAACATATTGTATCAAGATAATTCCTTATCATTATATGATATCGTTTATTCATTTATTTGTGTGGATGAGATTAGTTATGGTTCTACTGCATTTTACAGCTTATGTATTCATATGAGGTTTCCGTATATTGGAGTATACTTCATATGAATACAGCTGGCATGTCTACGTTCCTAGTCCTACGTATTTTGGGATTGGGGCATTACAGAGGCGGCAGTGGAAGAGTCTCAGGAATGACTATAGACGGTCCCGCTGCTGGAGGTGGAAGACCTCCTGGAACTGTCGCTGCTACTCCCGCTTGAAGGACAGGAACTAAGGTGGCAACTCCCTCAACTGCAGCTTCCACAGCCGGAGGTGGAGGTCCTACCGGATCGGGCCTCTCTAGAACAGTACTAGATCCTGCTGCTTGAGAGCGGGTAATCGTCATCCTAAGGATAGATTGAAACAAGGAGATCAATATGGCACATGATAAGGAATATCAAGGAAGGACAATTGAATTCAATGTAAGAAGAGTTGTCATGGTAATCAAAAGATCAGAATTTTCCTAAAATGTGATTGAGTAACTCCTATCATATCCTAGATCCTATGTCCTAGTCGCAGGCTGGTAATTAGTACTCTAAGTTGAGCACCATTACGAGATCGTAATAATTATGACACAGACCTGCATGGGCCACCACAAAATCGTATCACTACTCGCACCCTGATTAGGGGCACAAGCACGAGGGTACGTCCAGCTTACGCCACAGAATCGGTGGCAGAAAGTTGTATAGGTCGTCTGTAAATACTACAACTAAACAGTATAAGGGTACCTGTCATCTTCGTACGGAAGAATATATATGGCATAACTCAATCACAAGATAAAACAAAGATAGATAGTACGGAAAGGAAATATGATAGATGTGAAAA
>JANAVB010018199.1:21625693-21675693 GCA_029216955.1 Iris pallida | reverse complement strand
GAAAGAAACAACTACTCGCTAAGGGGAAGGCAACAGATAAGAAGAGTTATGACTCTGTAGAAGAAGATATGGTGGCCTCTCAGTCTGAAGACCGAGGAGCACAAAAACCTACTCCGGGAAGCTCTTATACTCCTGATGTTTCCCCTACTGTTGATCCTGCAGATGGGGAGCAAGAGATACCCAATGGCCGCTTTTGGGCTTTAAATGAGAGAGGAAAGCAATCCCTCAAATCGAACGAAAAAGGTGGCAAAAGTGTTATTGGAGCATCCACAAATGCGGCTACAACACACGGGGAACCAAGGATCCACACGTAGAACAAGGAGAATCTCAAGGATATGAAAGAAAGGCAGCTCGACAAATCCACCACACCCTCCATGGCCCTTTCCCGGGAACAGTCTATGAAGCTGCGCTCCGCAACCTCACAACAACTCTCATCCTCCCATCCTCAATAATGTTTTAAGTTCTTATTCTGGAACACAAGGGGTATTGCTAATAAAAAATTCTCCGTAGACTCAAGTCGATCTGTAAAGTGAATAGGATCTCGGTGCTATTCGTTATAGAACCGAAAGTGAACAAGAAGAAGATGTTGTTCTATAAGCTCAATCTGGGATTCCAACAGGTGGCAGCTAGTAGCAAAGGTAGTATATGGGCCTTGTCTAGAATGGTCGAATTCTCTTTCTCTATATATGAAAATTTTCAACAAGCCATCTCAATCCGAGGATTCCATCCGAACTGTTGGTGTCCTGCGTGCACGGAAGCAACGACCGACAAGAGTGGCGGGAACTGTGGCAACGTTTACTTGACTGGAAGGGAAATTCTCCTCTACCATGGCTATGCGGTGGCAATTTCAACGTGGTAGCCAGAGCCAGAGAAAAGATGTTGGGTTTTTAGCCTTTAGTTTTGGTTTTTAGTCCCACATCGACTAGAAAGGAATGTGTATCTCCATATATATAAGTCTTTGTTCTTTGTGGAGATGCACATGTAGTGTACATGGGTGTGTGCCATGTGGGATTAATTATTAATGGTATAAAGGCTTAATCAACAATTAAGAAGCTGTAAGCTTTTTGCTCTTGGAAATTTATTTCCGCGACTCGGACTCGGACTCGGACTCGGGCTCGGGCTCGGGCTCAAGGGCTCATGAGGCGTAATGAGGCGTTTTGTTGGCGCACTTTGCACTTAGCATACTGCTTGGCAACCGTCCCGTGGGCTATATATGCAGGTTCTCTCCTCTCTCTCAGTGTTGAAGAAATCAGAATTCCAGGGAGAAAACTCTAAGTTCTTTAACACAACAGAGTAGTGAGCGTATTTTTTAACACAAACACTAGTACTTTTTAGTACGCGTGGGTTCTGTTACTTCAGAAACAGAGAGAGAAGAGTAGAGCCATTGCCAGAGGAGTTCGCCGTCTTCCGAGGAGTCAGAAGAGCAGGAGTGTTCCAAGGTTTTTCGTCAACCTTGCTGGTTCCTGGAAGCTGTTCGCAGAGGGCGAATAAAGCTTTGAGCAACGGTGATCATTCACCCCAGCAATTCCATCTCTCGCCTGTCACCCTTCTGTTGCCTTTAGCAGTTCTGTCAGTATCTTCTTTTTAGAAGGCACTACTGCCAGTTTGCTACGATCACGAAAATCTCTTTAGATTATTCGTGAATTACGATATCTTTTTAGATCTCGTAATTTACAGAATCCTTCTGGATCTCTGTTGCAAAACCTTCTTTAAGGAATTGCATTTGAAACATTGTCTTTACAACTGTTTCAGTTTCTGTATTTTTCATCGAAAAGCGTGTCCCGGCATTTCCGGCAATAACAATCTCAAAGCTTTATTGCTACGATGGAAAATATTAATGCTTCACTCCTCAATACTGACTTTTGCAAATTAGAAAAGTTTGATGGAGAGCATTATCAAGTCTGGAAGAGGAAGGTTTATCTCACTCTTCAACTTAGAGACGTTGATCACGTATTGCTTGAAGAGGAACCTACTGTTCCAGATACTGGGTCTGCTGCCGCAATCACTGCGGCTACTAAACTTCAGGCCAAGTGGAGAAGAAAAAATAGCATTTGCAGGTTGCTTATCCTGAATGCTATGGAGGATTCTCTAGCAGAATCCTACAGTAAGAAACCAATTTCCAGAGACATATGGGAGTCTCTGGAAAAACTGTACGAAGAAGACAAGAACAGGAGCAAAATATTTGTGGTTGAAAAATATCACAAATGGCTCTTTGAGGACGAGAAGTCCATGCTGCCGCAGATCAAAGAATTTCTGAAGTTGCGACAGAAATTGGAAGACGAGGCTATGCCCCTCCCCGACAAGTTTGTTGTTGGAGGGATTGTCTCAAAGCTCCCTGCTGGGTGGAGCAAGTTCTATGCAAACATGCATAGGAAGAAGTTGGAAATCACCCTTGAAGATCTCCTACAGAAAATCTATGTTGAGGACCAGATGCGGGCTCAACTGAAGGTGGACACACTGTCCAAGCAATTGGCTAACGCCAATCTGGTTCAGACCAAGGAACCAAAGGGAAAGGGAAAGCATGTAGATTTCCAGAAGAAGAAGAAGAACCCTAACAACTTGAATGTTAAGGGAACTTCTTTCAAGTCAAAGAAATCTAAGGCAAAGATGCCTTGTTTCAAGTGTGGCCAGTTGGACCATTTCAAAAGTGAATGCACAGCACCGGCCAAAAAATCAGAGCAAGGTGAGCCTAGCAAAGTCTCAATGATTACTGATATAATTGCTATGATTGGACAGGTTGATGCTGTAGGATCTGATTCAGACTGGTGGGTAGATACTGGAGCCACCTGCCATGTCTACTCCAGTAAGGAGTGGTTCACCACCTACACACCCACTTCTGAAGCGGTTGTGATGGCGAACCAAGCACAAGCTGAAGTTCTAGGGATCGGGACGGTTATTCTGAAGCTGACTTCTGGCAAGTCTCTGACGCTTCAAGGCGTGAAGCACGTACCTGCTATCGCCAAGAACCTGATCTCGGGAGGCTTACTCTGCAATACAGGCCTCAGAATGGACATCAATGCTGGCCAGATGGTGATGTCTATCAAGGGAACATATTTCGGGAAAGCTTTTTATACCGAAGGAATGTTCAATATTCAGCTTGTAAATCAGTCCAATGTAATTAATATAATTAATGAAATCACTCCTTCTGCTTATACTCTTGAGTTGTGGCATAATAGGCTAGGACATGTTCATTGTAAACGAATAAACAGAATGTCTAGTCTAGGACTTATCTCCAAGTGTGGGGGTAAGGTAGAGAAATGTGAAGTTTGTGCTCAAACGAAGATCACAAGGAAACCCTTTCCTCGGGTTAATCGAAGTACAGATCTTTTGGAGTTGGTTCACTCCGATATCTGTGACTTCAAATAGTTCTCTACAAAGGCCGGGATGAAGTATTTCATAACCTTTATCGATGACTTCTCAAAGTATGCGTTCGTCTACTTGCTGAAGGCTAAAGACGAAGCATTCGAGAAGTTCAAGGAGTTCAGAGCCGAAGCTGAGCGGCAGACTGGACAACAACTCAAAAGGGTAAGAAGTGATCGAGGTGGGGAGTACAGGTCTCATGAATTCGCATCGTTCTGTAAGGAACATGGAATTGTCAATGAGACTACGGCTCCGTACTCTCCTCAATCAAACGGAGTAGCTGAGAGGAAGAACAGGACGTTGACAGAAATGATAAATTCAATGTTGTTGACTGCTGGCCTTCCTAAGTGCTACTGGGGAGAAGCTGCATTGACGGCCACTTATATTCTAAATAGAGTGCCTCATGCAACTTCAGACGTTACTCCTCATGAACTCTGGTTCAAGGTCAGAACTAACTTGAATGTCATTCGAGTGTGGAGGTGTCTGGCGTATGTCAAGCTTCCAGATCTAAAGATTCAGAAACTTGGGACAAGGACTACAAAGACGATCTTCTTGGGGTATGCCGAGAAGAGTGATGCTCGGAGATTTCTTGATATTGAGTCAAATCATATCATTGAATCTCGCGATGCAGAATATTTTGAAGATAAGTTTGCAAGGCACAAGAATATTGTTCTTTCGGATGTTCCGGAGAATAATGAGGGTGCACAAGAGACTGAAGTCTTCAATGAAGATGTGGTCCAAGAAGATGTTGTTGTTGAAACAACGGTTGAACCAGAACAAGCTGAGCCGTCAGCTAAGCGTGTGAGGAGGCCGAAGGACTTCGGAAGTGACTTTGTCACCTATCATGTGGAAGCAGATCCGCTTACCTATGATGAGGCGATGAAGACCAGAGACGCAGTTTTCTGGAAGGAGGCGATTGACAATGAGATTGATTCCATCACCTCAAATAACACTTGGGTGTTGGTTGATCTTCCTGAAGGAGCGAAACTCATCGGATGCAAATGGATCTTCAAGAAGAAGATGAAAGCAGACGGAACTATTGACAAGTTCAAGGCTAGGTTGGTAGCCAAGGGATTTTCTCAGAAGCAGGGGATTGACTACTTTGACACATATGCTCCAGTAGCCCGGATGACCACCATCAGAATGTTGATTGCTCTCGCAGCGATAAATAAAATGGTGATACATCAGATGGATGTGAATACGACTTTCCTAAATGGCGAGCTGACCGAAGAGATTTACATGTAACAGCCAGAGGGATTTGTCATCAGAGGTCTTGAAGACAAAGTCTGCAAGTTGGTAAAATCCTTGTACGGTCTTAAACAGGCTCCCAAGATGTGGCATAAAAAATTTGACAAAGTTATAAGGTCAAATGGCTACATGGTCAGCGATACGGACAAGTGTGTTTACACGAAGTTCACTGATGGAAGACGTGTGATCGTTTGTCTGTACGTGAACGACATGCTTATCCTAGGTACGGATATTAGATGTGTCACGGAGATAAAGAAATTCATCTCAAGCAAGTTCAGTATGAAGGACTTGGGGGAAGCTGATGTGATCTTAGGGATCAAGGTCATCCGGACAGACACTGGACTAGCGCTGTCACAGACTCATTATATTGAGAAAATGATCACTCGTTATGGGTATCGGGATCTTCCAGGGATGGATACGCCGTACAGGTGTGATCTGAAGCTGAAGCCTAATTCAGGGGAAAGCGTCAGGCAGCTGGAGTATGCAAGCGTAATCGAGAGTTTGATGTATGCTACTACTGCCACTAGGCCTGACATAGCTTTCGCCGTAGGAATGCTGAGTCGTTTTACGAGCAATCCAGGTGTTGAACACTGGAAAGCTGTGGAACGGGTTATGAGATATCTCAAGAAGACTCAGACATATGCACTGTACTACAGCGGATATCCGTCGGTAGTGGAAGGCTTCAGTGATGCCAGTTGGTGCTCAGAGGTGGAGAGCGAGAGGTCCACAGGTGGATACATTTTCACAATGGGTGGAGCTGCTATATCGTGGAAGTCGAAGAAGCAGACTATGCTCTCGCGGTCATCCATGGAATCTGAGTTCTTTGCACTTGATACCGCAGCCGAGGAAGCAGAATAGCTTCGGGAGCTCATGTATGATCTTCTAGTGGTTGGGGCACAAATACCGACGATACCTATATACTGCGACAACCAGGCGACTGCGGCGGTGGCATCAAATGACCTTTTCAACGGGAAGAAGAGGACTGTACGGTTGAAGCACAGGGCAGTACACGATCTTATCAAGAGAGGTGTTATTACAGTAATTGATGTTCGGAGTCAGGAGAACCTGGCGGATCCGTTCACCAAGGGCCTCAAGCGCCAGCTGGTCGATGACACAGCTTATAAAATGGGCTTGAAGGCATTCTGATATTGTATTATTGTATTCCTACCATAAAGTTTTATGCTATTAGTTCAAAGATTTATCTACTAGGCATCTAGCTTTTGGTTCAAGGGAGGACCACTAATCGGAAGAATATCAGGAACGGTGGGTACATGTTCTATTGGGCATGGAGAGGTTACGGACCTATAACCACTGTTGTCTACTGTTGTTTTCTGCGGAAAACAGGTCCTGTGGGAGGTTGGCTTAAATGCCTTAATGAGTTCTCAGGCATTTGGAATGTCTGGTATGCTTTACAGAAAGCATGGTAGCACAGCACTACAAGGAGTGTGACTCCATGCTATGTGTGGCGGTGACTCCACCATGAGGTTCTCGAAGGAGGTAAAGCCTCGGCTATGTTAGCCAAGTCATAGCGGCGTAGCACCGCAAATAGGCAGTTGGCCTAATGCTGTATATTGAATTAAAGAGGGATGTAGTCAGCACTACAAAGAGGAGGTGTTCCTCATGTTACGGGTGGCACGACACCACAATGAGGTAAACCCGGCTAGGGATAAAGCCTCGGCCTTGCAAGCCATGTCGTAGCGGCGTAACACCGCACAGAAGCGTAAGGCTTCATGTTGGGTAGTTTGGCACTACAAAGGGGCTAGACCTCATGCTACGGGTAGTATGACACTACGATGAGGTTCCCGGTGATTCAGGGTAAGATCCTCGGCTTAAGGCCATGTCATAGCGGCGTAGCACCGCAAAGGAAGCGTTGGACGCTTCATGCCATGTCTCTTTAATAAAGAACTCACCTATAGTGTATGGACAAAGAGATATCAGGCCGTCTCTTGAGGGTAAACTTGTAGATGCCCAATATTATATACTGAAACCAGGCTGGCACACGGCCTTAAATGTACAGCCAGAAGCACATGTAACTACATTATGTGAGTGGAAAGAATTTTAGCTATGATGCAGAATTCAAGGCTTAGTCCATTCTTGTATTATAGTTTGATTTTTGACTCACGTGGGAAGATTCAAGTCTTAAGTGGCATCTATCCTAAAAGAATAATGGACAGTTACTGTGGGGAACACTCGTACTCATATATATAGAGATATGTGGGGAATTATTGGGTTTTTAGCCTTTAGTTTTGGTTTTTAGTCCCACATCGGCTAGAAAGGAATGTGTATCTCCATATATATGAGTCTTTGCTCTTTATGGAGATGCACATGTAGTGCACATGGGTGTGTGCCATGTGGGATTAATTATTAATGGTATAAAGGCTTAATCAACAATTAAGAAGCTGTAAGCTTTTTGCTCTTGGAAATTTATTTCCATGGAGCTAAGCTCCGTAGGAGCTTAGTGACTCGGACTCGGACTCGGACTCGGACTCGGGCTCGGGCTCGGGCTCGGACTCGAGCTCAAGGGCTCATGAGACGTAATGTGGCATTTTGTTGGCACACTTTGCACTTAGCACGTCAGCATCGTCGCTAGGCGCATAGTGAGCTTAAGTTGCGCTCGTTGCGCGACCACGTTGTGCGGCCCGTTACGCGAGCCCAGTTACGCTGGCCCAGTTACGCAGCCCAGTACGCTGCCCAGTACACCCAGTACGCACAGTGTGCGCAGCGTACGCAGCGTGCGTAGAGTGCGCAGTGTGCGCAGCGTACGTAGTGTGCGTAGAGTGCGTATGTGCGTATGGCTGGCTGCATATTAGAGCGGGAACAGTTGCAGCAGTTGCTGCACTTTCAGGTGTGGTTCAGCCACTACCCTGAAGTTCAGGCAACTGCTTGGCAGCCGCCCCGTGGGCTATATATGCAGGTTCTCTCCTCTCTCTCAGTATTGAAGAAATCAGAATTCCAGGGAGAAAACTCTAAGTGTTCTTTAACACAACAGAGTAGTGAGCGTATTTTTTAACACAAACACTAGTACTTTTTAGTACGCGTGGGTTCTGTTACTTCAGAAACAGAGAGAGAAGAGTAGAGCCATTGCCAGAGGAGTTCGTCGTCTTCCGAGGAGTCAGAAGAGCAGGAGTGTTCCAAGGTTTTCCGTCAACCTTGCTGGTTCCTGGAAGCTGTTCGCAGAGGGCGAATAAAGCTTTGAGCAACGGTGATTATTCACCCTAACAATTCCATCTCTCGCTTGTCACCCTTCTGTTGCCTTTAGCAGTTCTGTCAGTATCTTCTTTTTAGAAGGCACTACTGCCAGTTTGCTACGATCACGAAAATCTCTTTAGATTATTCGTGAATTACGATATCTTTTTAGATCTCGTAATTTGCAGAATCCTTCTGGATCTCTGTTGCAAAACCTTCTTTAAGGAATTGCATTTGAAACATTGTCTTTACAACTGTTTCAGTTTCTGTATTTTCCATCGAAAAGCGTGTCCCGGCATTCCCGGCAATAACAAAAGATGGGGGGCATCCTCCGAACATAGATGTAATGCAAGATTTTGTGCACTTCCAACTGGGAAGGGAGTTGTCCGAGGTGTCAATGTAGGGGAACCTTTTTACCTGGTGTAACCACAAAAAGGGTGTAGAGAGGCAACAGTCGAAGTTGGATAGGATTATGGTAGACTACCGATGGAGTGACTTGTTCGGCAACTCGTCAGTAACACACATAAGCAGGGCAAAATCTGACCATAATCCACTCCTGCTCGGCTTTGAGAGGGAAGAGGAGGTAGCTACTAAAAAAATCTTTCAAGTTCCACGAATTCTGGATACTTCACCAGGAGTACAAATCGGTGGTGAAAGAAGCTTGGAGCTCGATGGGACATCCATGTTGTAGTGGGTGGGGTTCCCAACCTATGTGGAGAAGACCCCGGAGTGCGACGAGTGCCGTCCGATGTCGGAGAAGCTCGGGAAGTCGGAGTTGCTGCTGCTGCTGCTCCATGGGAGGTTCTGGAACAGGGGATCCGAGTTCGGGCCGAACTCGGTCCCATGGCGAGTTCGGACCGAACTCGGTCTGGCCACTCCAGCATTGTGGCGTGAGGTTCTGGATGCTCGACACAGAGTTCTGGCCGAACTCTGTGTCGTCGGGGGCTGAAGCGGATTTTAGGATGAGTTTTCATCATTGGATCTAATCTAACGGTCCAGGTTTGCTGCGGGATTAGGGAGTTATATTAGGATTTCCCAACCCTAATTCATGGTGCAACATATCGCAAGGCAACACAACTTTGAGAGAGGAAGGAGGCAAGAGTGCCATTACAACTTCGGAGAAGAAGATGGAGGATTGAAGGTCGCTGTTCGAAGGAGATCGTGTTCGGGTAATTTCTACTCGTCGTTCTCGCTCTTCGTAGCCTTGTAATCATTGTTCTTATCTCTGAGTGTTGTGGGAATCCGATTTGGATCGGAAGGAGTTTGTAGAGGGTGTAATTCTTCTATTCCATTAGTGGAGGCTTCTCAGGGTTGGACTCCGATCGTCCCGTGGTTTTTTCCCGCAAGGGTTTTCCACGTCAAAAATTCTCTGTGTCTGCGTGGATTGTTTTGTGTGTTTGTTTTTGGGTTCATGCGTTGTATTGCTCGGTCCTCTCGCAGGTACTCTCCGGTTTGGGGAAAGGTTTTCGCGTTTCTTTCCCAACAGAGTGGTATCAGAGCCAGGTTCTGGAATTCAGAAGGGTGTCAGGAGTTGACAGAAACCAGAGAGAAGAGATGGACGCGAAGCCGGTGCGTATGGTGAATCTGAACGGCACAAACTATCATTATTGGCAAAGCAAGATGAAGGATTTGCTATTTGTCAAGAAGCTGCATCTACCCGTGTTTGCATCCGAGAAGCCCAGTGATAAATCCGAGGAGGACTGGACATTCGAGCACATACAGGTGTGTGGGTACATACGGCAGTTTGTGGACGAGAACGTGTACAACCACGTTGCCAATATTGAGCACGCGAAGACGTTGTGGGATAAGCTGGAGTCTTTGTACGCGAAGAAGACCGGGGTAAACAAGCTGTTCCTGATCCGGACGATGATGGGTCTGCGGTACAAAGACGGGGCGTCTATTTCGGATCACTTGAGTGAGTTCCAGGGCGTGGTTGACCAGCTATCTTCTATGGGAGTCAAGTTCGACGACAAAGTTCAGGGACTGTGGCTGCTGTGTACCTTGCCAGACTCGTGGGAGACCGTACGAGTATCTATGATCGCTTCTGCTCCAGAGGGCGTGGTCAGTCTGGAGTTTGCCAAGAGCGGGGTGTTGAATGAAGAGATGCGGAGACGTTCTCAGGGCACTTCATCCACATCCCACCACTCAGAGGCATTGGTTTCAGAGAGCCGCGGAAGGGACAAAAGCAGGGGTCCAGGTGGTGGCAGAGACAAGAGCAGGGGGAAGTCCAAGGGTCGTTACGAGGACTCAGAGTGTTACCATTGCGGTAAGAAGGGCCATATCAAGCAGAATTGTTTCGCTTGGAAGAGAGAAAATAAGGGCGACAAGGGAAAGCAAGAAGAGAACACTACAGCGGCGGCCTCGGTGCATGGAGGCGATGTGATCGTTGTAGGTGATGATGTCATTACTAACATCGCCTGCGATGACAATTCTTGGCTGGTGGACTCAGGGGCTTCAGCACATGTATCTCACAACAGGGCACTGTTTGCCACTTACACTATAGGCGACTGTGGAGTGTTGAAGATGGGCAACGGAGATGTGTCGAAGGCGGTTGCCGTTGGAGATGTGCATTTGAGAACGAAGACGGGTGCGGTTCTTGTTCTCAAGGATGTTCGTCATGTCCCTGATATCCGTTTCAACCTGGTGTCGGTTGGAAGGTTGGATGACGAGGGATTCTTCAGTCTCTTCGGGAACAGTCAGTGGAAGCTTTCGAGGGGCTCGATGGTGATTGCCAGAGGAAGCAAGAAGTCCGGTCTCTACTATATGGAGGGGAGCGCAGAGGGGGCACAGAAGGTGAACGCAGTCAGTGATGCGTCTACCGAGTTGTGGCACAGGCGGCTCGGCCATATCAGCGAGAAGGGGATGAGCTACTTGGTGAACAGGAAGGTGATTCCGGGGCTCAAGTCTACAAAGTTGGAGAAGTGCACGCACTGTTTAGCTGGGAAGCAAAATAGGGTATCTTTCCAAAGTCACCCAAGTTCGAGGAAGCCGGCGTTGCTCGAGTTGATTCACTCGGATGTCTGCGGTCCTATGAAGATAAAATCTCTTGGTGGTGCTTCTTACTTTGTAACCTTTATTGATGACTGTTCCAGGAAGGTTTGGGTCTATGCCTTAAAGACCAAGGATCAGGTGCTGCCTACTTTCAAGGAGTTTCAGGCCTCTGTTGAAAGGGAGACGGGCAAGAAGTTGTTGTGTGTTCGGTCCGACAATGGCGGCGAATACATCGGTCCCTTTGATACGTATTGCAGAGAGCAAGGGATACGACACCAGAAGACTCCTCCAAAGACACCTCAGCTCAATGGTGTAGCGGAGCGCATGAACATGACACTGATGGAGAGGGTGCGGTGTTTGCTGTCAGAAGCAAACTTGCCGGGCAGTTATTGGGGTGAGGCTCTTCTCACAGCTGCTTATATTATTAATTTGTCTCCTAGTGCTCCTTTGCAGGGTGATGTGCCTGACAAAGTATGGTACGGTAAAGAGCCGTCATACAATCACCTGCGGGCGTTTGGTTGTAAAGCCTTCGTGCATGTACCGAAGGACGAGAGGACCAAACTTGAGCCGAAGACGAGGCGATACGTCTTTGTCGGCTACGGTCGGGATGAGTTTGGCTATAGACTCTACGACCCAGTGGAAGGAAAGCTCTACAGAAGCAGGGACATGGTGTTCGTCGAGGATCAGACCATGACCAACACTCAGGATTCCGAGACGCCTTCTGAGGCTGAGGAATTGCCTGAGTTAGAGTCATTTCGCTTCGAGCAGTTTCCAGAGGACATCGCAGAGGATCCAGTTATGGAGGAGCCAGTACATGGAGTTGCTCCCAACCTTGATCATCAGCCTGCTGATGGTGGTCAGGGTGTCCCTCAGGAGGATGAGCATGCCGAAGAGGCAGTTCCTGAAGGGGAGGAGGCTGTCGGTATACAGCCAGCACCAGTGGTTCCTTTGAGGTGGAGTGACAGGGATAGTCGACCATCTACGAGATACTCACCAGATGAGTATGTGCTATTGACTGACGGGGGAGAGTCCGAAAGTTTTGCAGAGGCTATGGAAGACGAACACATGTAGGAGTGGATGGAGGCTATACAGGAGGAGATGAGTTCCTTGCACACCAATTCCACTTATGATCTGGTACGGTTGCCAAAGGGCAAGAAGGCTTTGAAGAATCGATAGGTGTTCAGAGTGAAGCAGACGGATGATGCTACTCGCCCTCGATACAAAGCGAGGCTGGTAGTCAAAGGCTACGGTCAGCAGAAAGGCGTGGATTATGATGAGATCTTTTCGTCTGTCGTCAAGCATTCGTCTATTCGGGTGGTGCTAGCATTAGCAGCCAGTCTCGACTTGGAGGTCGAGCAGATGGACGTGAAGACGACATTTCTCTACGGTGATCTTGAGGAGGAGTTGTACATGGAGCAGCCAGAGGGATTCTATGAGAAGGGCAAGTCACATTTGGTCTGCCGGTTGAGGAAGAGCTTGTATGGTCTGAAGCAGGCTCCGAGGTAGTGGTACAGGAAGTTCGAGTCGTTTATGGGGGAGCATGGTTATGCACGGACGACGTCGGACCATTGTACATTTGTGAGGTATTTTGCCGAGGATGATTTTATCATTCTATTGCTCTATGTTGATGATATGCTATTAGTGGGTCGGAATGCCACTAGGATAGCGGAGTTGAAGCGCCAGCTGGGCGCGGCCTTCTCTATGAAGGATTTGGGCGCAGCAAAGACTATTCTTGGGATGGAGATCAGCCGAGAGAGAGAGTCCAAGCTGCTACACTTGTCCCAAAAGAAGTACATTCATCGGGTACTTCAGCGTTTCGGGATGGACGGGTCGAAGAAAGTGAGTTCCCTCCTCGTAGCTCACTTTAAGCTCACTGAGGAACAGTGTCCATCTACCGAGGATGAAAAGGAAGATATGGAGCGGGTTCCATATGCTTCAGCTGTGGGGAGCCTTATGTATGCTATGGTGTGTACGAGGCCAGATATCGCTCATGCAGTTGGTACGGTTAGCAGGTATCTTTCAAATCCTGGAAGGATACATTGGAGTGCGGTCAAGTGGATTCTACGTTATCTTCAGGGCATTGCTGGTTGGAGACTTTCCTTTGGTAGTGACGAGCCGAAGCTGGTTGGGTATACCGACGCTGATATGGCTGGAGATGTAGACACAAGGCGATCGACTTCGGGCTACGTGATGATGTTTGCGGGAGGAGCGGTGTCGTGGCAGTCGCGGTTGCAGAAGTGTGTTGCCTTGTCGACGACAGAGGCAGAGTACATTGCGGCGACGAAGGCTTGCAAGGAGCTGTTGTGGATGAAGAAGCTGTTGCAGGAAATGGGACTGAAGCAAGAGCAGTATACTTTGCTTTGCGACAGTCAGAGTGCTATCCACCTTGTGAAGAATCAGACGTTTCATAGCCGGTCCAAGCATATCGAGACTCGGTATCATTGGATACGGGATGTGGTTGAGAAGAAGGACGCAGAGCTTGAGAAGGTTTATACAGATGACAACGGAGCTGATATGTTCACGAAGATTCTACCAAAGGGGAAGTTTGAGTACTGCAGGCAGATCGTCGGGATGACGACATCCTCCCCATAGTTGTGAAGGAAGAGATTTGTTGGAGTGGATGGGGTTCCCAACCTATGTGGAGAAGACCCCGGAGTGCGACGAGCGCCGTCCGATGTCGGAGAAGCTCGGGAAGTCGGAGTTGCTGCTGCTGCTGCTCCATGGGAGGTTCTGGAACAGGGGATCCGAGTTCGGGCCGAACTCGGTCCCATGGCGAGTTCGGGCCGAACTCGGTCTGGCCACTCCAGCATTGTGGCGTGAGGTTCTGGATGCTCGACACAGAGTTCTGGCCGAACTCTGTGTCGTCGGGGGCTGAATCAGATTTCAGGATGAGTTTTCATCATTGGATCTAATCTAACGGTCCAGGTTTGCTGCGGGATTAGGAAGTTATATTGGGATTTCCCAACCCTAATTCATGGTGCAACATATCGCAAGGCAACACAACTTTGAGAGAGGAAGGAGGCAAGAGTGCCATTACAACTTCGGAGAAGAAGACGGAAGATTGAAGGTCGCTATTCGAAGGAGATCGTGTTCGGGTAATTTCTACTCGTCGTTCTCGCTCTTCGTAGCCTTGTAATCATTGTTCTTATCTCTGAGTGTTGTGGGGATCCGATTTGGATCGGGAGGAGTTTGTAGAGGGTGTAATTCTTCTATTCCATTAGTGGAGGCTTATCAGGGTTGGACTCCGATCGTCCCGTGGTTTTTTCCCGCAAAGGTTTTCCACGTCAAAAATTCTCTGTGTCTGCGTGGATTGTTTTGTGTGTTTGTTTTTGGGTTCGTGCGTTGTATTGCTCGGTCCTCTCGCAGGTACTCTCCGGTTTGGGGAAAGGTTTCCGCGTTTCTTTCCCAACAATCCAAACGGGCTTGTTAATCTGGGACTCCAGCTAAAGGCCACCAGCGACGCATTGGTGACTTGGAGTAGAAGGACTTATGGAGATATTTTCGTCGGAATCAAGAAGGCTAAAGAGGAAGTGGCTAGAGCGGAAATTAACAACAAGTAGTACCAGAACGAGGACACGAGAAGCAAACTCAATGAAGCCATCGCTCATTTGAGACAACGTGCGAGGCTGGAGGACGAGTTCTGGTGCCAAAAATCCAGAAAGAAATGGGATGCATATGGTGATAAAAACTCAAAATACTTTCATGGGTGTGTGGTGGCTAGGCGAAAGCGGCTCCACATTCATTCGATCATCAGAATTGAATGAACGGTTCTCTCCACTACGAAACAGATCCAGGAAGAGGCGGTGAGTTATTTCTCATCTATTTTATACTAAAGAACAAGTGTTAAAGGATGAAAGGTTCCTAGAGGCCATCCCGAAGCTGATCTCGGAAGTGAATAACCGAAGTCTCGAAGCGATGCCATCGTAGGAGGAGATTTAGGAAAGTGTTAAGGAACTGGACCCCTCGAATGGACCAGGACCGGATGGGTTCTCAGGGAGTTTCTTCTCATCTTGTTGGGATATTGTGAGGTTTGATGTATGTCTTGCAATTGAATTCTTTTCAAAAAATTTACTGTACAATAAAAAATTTAATATAAATTAATAATAATGATAAAAGTTTAAAAAATTTATTAAAACAATAAGATCTGACAGACCACGTGTCGAAATTTGGAGTGATGTCCAAATTCCGACAGTCGGTCTGTCGAAAATTGGACGAAGCCCAATTTTCGACAGACGGTCTGTCGGAAATCCCCCCCCCCCGGTTCACTACGGTTCAGCCCCCCGTTCACTCCGGTTCAAGGCCCCCCCTCCCCCCCCCCCCCGCGTTCACTTCGGTTCAAGCCCCCCCTCACTTCGGTTTAGTTGGTTTGAAAATTCAATAGGTTGGTGGGGGTGGTTGGTATGTGGGGAGTAAAGTGTTTGTGGGTTGGTGGGGAGCAGTGTTGTTGCTGTGTGAAGCCGAGAAGAACAAGATGCAGAAGAAAAGAAGAAGAGGAGGAGGAAGGAGAAGGAGAAGAACTTGAAAGAAGAGTGGTTAGTTTTTTTTTTTTTCTTATTTTGTATCCTAATGTTCATCTTTGTATCCTAAGTAATGTTGATAATTCTCATATTTTTCTAGGACATATTTCTCATATTCTAACACAAATATTTTTTTAATTTTATTTATTACATGTAATGTTCATCCTTGTATCCTAACACTATTTTTGAACCACTATCAAAATCCTATGAGCATAAACACTAATGTTCATTTATAGGTATCATTTTCTATAAAATTGTAGGTATTTTAATTATTTCTAAAAAAACAACCACTATTATTTATAGGTATCATTTAATCATTTTCACTAAGATTGTGTGTGATTTTATATAAACCACTAATAACAACCACTAATGTTCATTGATATATTAGTGTTCTATAGCTCTAATATTCATAGATATTTACAATTAGTGTTCATATTTGTGTAATATCAATAAAATTTAGTGTTAGGATACAAGGATGTAAACATTAATTGTGTGTCATAAACACTAATGTTATTTTTAGAAATAATCAATGATACCTACAATTTTATAGAAAATAACAACCACTAATGTTCATTGATAGTGTATATTACATAAGCACTAATGTTCATCCTTGTATCCTAACACTAATTTTGAACCTAACTTAAACCCGAACCCTAACTTAAACCTAATCTTGAACCTAACATAAACCCCGAATTAATCCTACCATTGACCTTTATCCTAATCGTATTCAAAATTCTACTAATAATCTTAATCCTAACCAAATGTAAACCTTAATCATGATCCTAATGTAGATCTTATTCATGAGTATTTAAATATGCATTTTGACAACCATCTTTTTACAGATGGCTACCCAAAACGATGGTCATATACCAGGGAGGCCAACTACAGAATTGATTAAGCAGCAACGCGAGTCGCACATATGTAGTCTGATATTTACTGGAGAGGTATATATACTTTTAATTGTGTTAGTGAATAAAAATTACATTTTATATGTTTTATAGTAACATAGTTTTTATGTTTTATATATAGCTATGTGATTATAAAAAGGAAGTGCGATATCGAGAACATAATACATGGCGCTATGAGGGCCAACTTGGTTTCTGGAAATTGACTAGTGACCAAGAAGCTTTATTGTACGTATTTGGTTTTCAGTACCTTGATCAAATACGTTTTCTACGTCACGATAGATACTTGATTCTCAGTCTGGTAGAGCGTTGGTGGCCCGGACGAAATACGTTCCAGCTCCCTTTCGGAGAAATGACTATTGTGCTTAAAGATGTTGCAAATATTTTAGGTCTACCTATCACAGGTGAACCTATAATATTTGATGAGTCATTTTCCGCTGAGGCTACGATCATGGAGTACCTAGGTATGGAGGCACCAAAATTGAAAGGCAAAGCCCTAGTCTCCTATTCATGGCTTCGTCAGAATTTTATGCACGTAGATCGTATCGGTGACGAAGAAATCTCAGTTGACGAGGAACGGGTAAGTATTACATTTATGGCTAATATTTATGACGAAGAAATCTCGATTTAATTTAGCTAATATAATTTTTTTCATATTCTATTCAGGTCATTGCATGCACCAGAGCCTATCTACTAGGCCTTATTAATGCATTTTTGTTTCCCGACGCATCAGATATGGTAAATTTACGGTTTCTGCTATTTCTGAAAGATTTGACTGAACCGACGATTCATGCTTGGGGAGCGTCAATGCTGGCATATCTATACAGTGCTATGTCAGATTTTGTGCAGTTCCAGTCAAAGGATAAATTGATGAAAAATGTAAATGGATGCGCTACATTGATTCAGGTACGAAAATTGTTTGAATTTGGCATACATTTATAATTTGTACACTTATATTATATATTTTTTAGGTTTGGTCCTACGAGCATTTTTCTATCGGTAGGCCACTTTCTCGTATCAGTAGCGACACACATGTATTTTCGGTCGCTTTGCGGTTGACTACTGATGCGGTAGATCCCGCACATTGTGTTTACTCTGTTGCCCAGATATATCGGGGCCAATTTGATTCACTCAAGATTTCAGAGGTAAATAAAAGTCACCATTCTACGTCATATGAATGTATTTTCTGTTTTATTAACTTAATTATTTGCCAAAAAATAGGTTCAAATGGTACATTACTATATTAATCCTTATCCTTCTGAGATAGAACGAACAACATATGGATTAAGTCTCCATAGGTTTTACATAATATACCATGGAGACATAATGTATCATCCAGCTGATCGGGTTATGCGACAATTCGGTATGAAACAACATATACCCGAAGACCCGCCTCACTACAATCGTGGTAGAGGAAGTGCTATCGCAAGAGCCCGCAAATTAATTCATGCTTGGAATTCCAGACTTGAGACTCATAACATCTCACATTTGTCTCAGAACATAGCTACTATGGAAGACTGTAAGTTATTTTAAAATTAATATTTTTTCCATATTTGTCTCATAACATCTCACATTTTTCGTATATGCAACAGTGTACGGGGATTTTGCTTATAGATCTTGGTGGGGATCTCCAGTTATAAGCAATAGGCACTACATATATCAGGAGCCTCGATTCGAGCATAGAGCTATAGATGATTATAGTCTGCGTGGATTTTATGAACATATAATAAGAACTGATGTAAGTAATGGTTTTTAGTTTACAATATTTTAACTTACAATATATTAGCTTACATAAGAACTAACTTAAATAATGTGTTATTATTTCAGGTTCCAGCTTTGGAGCAAGCATGTGATAACCCAGATCCTGAAGTGTTGAGAACAACAGTAAGAAACTTTATGAATTGGGTGAAAGCGGATCCGTAGCCTCCGAACCCTCCGCTACATATTCTGTCAGATTATCATGTAGGCATTATTAGCCAACGTCAACCACTTCCCCGCAGGGTTAGGCACCATGTCACCCAGCCGTTCCCCGATAGTCCGCCTCAGCAAGATGACGAGATCCCGTCTCAGCAAGCTGGCGAGATCCCTCCTCAGCAAGCTGACGAGGAGTGGGCTGGCCAGGGTTCTTTCCAGTTGGCTGGCCAGGAGACTTTGCAGTGGGCTGGCCAGGGTTTTTCGTAGTGGGCCGGCCAGGGTTCTTCCCAGTGGGCTGGACAGGGTTTTTCGCAGTGGGCTGGCCAGGGTTCTTCCCAGTGGGTTGCCCAGGAGACTTCCCAGTGGGCTGGCCAGGAGACTTCCCAGTGGGCTGGCTAGGAGACTTCACAGTGGGCTGGCCAGGGGACTTCCCAGTAGCCTGGCCAGGGTTCTTTCCAGTGGGCTGGCCAGAGTTCTTCCCAGGGGGCTGGCCAAGAGACTTCTCAGGGGACTTCGCAGTGGCCCGGAGTGACAGATTGGTTCCAAGGCTATGGTTTGGATGGAGATTATTATACACAGATACTAACGACTCCATCAGCACCAGCACCAGCACCAGCACCAGCACCAGCACCCACGCAAGACGAAGGTGGTGATGCGTCCCAGGAGGATACGATGCGGAGGAGCCCGACTCAATCTCAGAGAAGTTGATCGTCCAGACTATTGGGAATTAAACAGACAAGGAAGATAGATGTAAATTTTGAACTTGTATGATGTTTTATTTTCATTTATATAAAAGTCGCCTTTCTTATACAAACTATTACATATACTTCACATGATGTTTCCTATTCATTCTCTTGGTTGATTTGTACAACTCCTTCTATTGTGTCCTAAACCATTACAATTACTGCATCGGAGATGTCTTGAAGATTGATCCTTCGCCATAGTACGGTTCTTCTTTGGTCTTCCGACTTTGCGTCGTACATCTGGTACTCCAATGTCGTCTCTAACCAATACACTTTGAATGTTGTAAGGGACTGGAATTGGCTCCAAGTGCAGCTCGTAGACACTTTTTAATGCTTCCTTTGAAAATATAGCTGGATAATAATGCTCAATCCTAATATTGCAACAATTACAAGCATAACATGCATGTACACATGGAAGAAAAGTATGATACCACTTTAAACATGAACAATAGTTTTCATTTAAACGAACAACATATGTTATATTTGTTTGACGATCTAATATCTCAAATAAATGACCCACTATCCGTAACATTTCCAGCTGATGGTTTTCTTTTGTGATACGAGCCATCGTTTTTAACATCTTCGGACAAAAATTTGTTTCAAGATTTTCAGCTTGTTATCTGTTTTTGTCCTGAAGTGTTATAATCTTGGCTCGAATACCATCAAGTAGTGTCGTTATTGGTTTATCACGAAGATTTTTAATCCAATTATTGAAAGATTCAGCAAGATTTGACATGTTAATATCTAGTCTTGGACAAGGAGAATACGCTGTAATCCAGTGTGAGAAAACACGATTTTCATCATTTACTCCAACGAGCCAATTGTAAACATCAACATTTTCAGCTTTAATCATCTCCAAGCAATTATTTGCATCCGTTTCATTATAACATCTTGCAAGATAGTCCAAGCTACATTGAAAATGCTTTGATCTACATACCGATTTTAAATTTGCTTTAAAATGTTGAATACAAAAAAAATGAGGTGATTCCAAAAAAATAGCACGCATGGCATTTATCAATCCTTTCTGTTTATCCGATATAAAAGAAATTGTATTCCAGGCATCAAAAAATCTTTCAAAAGATATTCTTAAACCGTTTAAAAACCAAGTCCAAGAATCAGTGTTTTCACTCTCACCAACAGCATATGCAATTGGATATAGTTGATAGTTAGGATCATGAGCACAAGCAATAAATAAAATACCTCTATATTTAGAGGAAAAAAAAGTAGCATCAATACTAATCACAGGTAAACATCCACTTAGAAATCCATCAATGCATGCCTTGAAACAAATAAAAATTCTTTCAAAACTATTATTTTCTGTAATCTTCATAAAACATTGGCTACCTGGATTTGTCTCAATAATTCTAAGACCATACTCTTCGAGACTACTATATGCATCAATATAACTACCATTTATTTCGGATAGAGCAAGTTCTCTAGCTTTTCAAGTCTTACAGTATTTAATATGTATTCGATGTTCCCTAAATATATCTTTTACAACATGAGATGGACTATACGACTGATTATCTCAAATTTTTTCAATAATCTGATTTTTAACCCATACAGTGGTAGCTAATGGATGAGAACCAGTTGTAAGTCCACCTAAACAAGAAGGAATATTTTCTAGCGTTGCAATAGAAAATCTTTCGCCTCCACCTATGGCTTTAGCGTATACCCTCCAATGATAATTTGAATTATTACATTTATATATAATTCTAGTAGCATTATTTAAAGTAGCTGAACAAGTAAAATTACGTCTAATTGCTATATCACTAATAAAACTTCTAAATTTAGAACGATTCTCAAATTGTTTTCCAATAAATAATTCAGGAGTGCTAAGGCTATCAACAGAATCATCAAATTTATCATCAAAATTTTCAATTAGATCATCACTATTTTCATCATCGTTATTAACATCATCTACTACATGTTCTTCTTCAGTAAATGGAATAACTTGATGAGAAGAACTAGGACCAACGTTAAAGGTATTACAAGCAGGTATATTACTTACATTTATAGATGGGGGCGGAGTGCCATAGATATTAATATACGGTGATTGTGCATTCACTTGAAGAACAAATTTCCATGCTTCTTTACTATCTACATTTATATAATTAGATACGAAAATATGTACTAATATAAATTCGTAGTCGATAAAATATTGATCAATAATTAGATTATGTAAACTAAGAAATGAAATATTTCGATCAACTAAAAGAACTTGGGTTAAACCCCCTTGATATGCTAACCCATTTAGTACACCTCCAAGCGAGCATAGTATTGTTAGATTTCCATCCATGTTGAAAACAAGATGAACTTTCTGTAGGAAGAGAGGAGCTTCAGCTTTCAACTAAATAGACTCGACAAACTTCTTACTGAATGAGAGAGATGTTGTGAAGTGAATGAGAGAGATGTGGTGAAGTGAATGAGAGAGATGCTGTGAAGTGGTTTGGTACTTATAGATGGTTGTGGTTTAATATAGCCGTTGGAATTAGAACGTTACAATTGTAACGTTGAGAATAATTGTAACGTTAGAAACCCAACAAAAGATAACCCATCTCAACCCAAAAAAAAACCAAACCCACCCAACCCAACTCCAACTCCAACTCAAGTAAACCATAAATTTATTGGAATTAAGCCACCCAACCCCCAACAAAATGTAACAAACCCAACCCAAAAAAAAAACCAAACCCTAATTAACCCACCCCCCAACTAAACCGTAAACAAAATTTAAACCAAACCCACACCCAAAAAGTAAATGCTTTATTTCAGCCAAATTGACTGTCGGAATTTGAGCTGATGCTCATTTTCCGACATACAGTTTGTCGAATTTTTAACATACTCATTTTCCGACATTCGGTCTGTCGGATTGTATTGTTTGAACAAATTTCCCAAACAACTATCGTTTAAACAAATTTTATTTAAATTATTATCGCTACAGTAAATTTTCTGAATTCTTTTTCCAGGGATTCTCTCTTCCAAGGTCTATGTCCAGTACTCTACTGGCAATCGTCCTAAAAATGGAGTCTCCGTTGGGATTCAACGATTTTAGGCCCATCAGTCTATGCATGTAACTCCCTAAACCCTTTTTGTAAATTTTATAAATTTCCAGTTTGAAATATAATATTATCTTCTATATAAAACTCCTTCTTTAATAAAGGTATTATTTTAAGGAATATTGTTTTGAAATTAATCCTTCCTTTAAAATGAGGATTTCTTTTAATAGGTAATTATGATTAATGTATGGTGTTTAAAACTTTATTTACAGAACATGTTAGGATTCACTCCATAGTGCTGTTTAACAATTTTATTGGTTAAAGAGGGATATTCAAATTAGTAAATTCTAATATTTTATTTACATAATTAACTGTAATTACATTGATTAGTTATGTTAGTTAGCAACTAATTTGTAATTAGTTGGAGAATAACTACTTCGATTAGATTCTGTTACTAGTCTCATGTAAAACCCCTAGATCTGTAGCTATTTACCATATTTGCCACTGTCCTAATTTAGGAAACACCCCAGCTCTACTTCTATTTACAGCTATGCCACTAAAATATTTTATTATAAATATGCACAGTTCCCAAAATTTCTGACAGCACAGTACTCTATCACATCACTCTCTCTCTACATTTTCTATCTCATCTGTCACTGTCGTTCTTGGCCGACCACCGCTATACACCACCACCGTCGCCGGAGTCCAACATTCCCACCACTATCATCATCAAAGTTCACCACCACCATCATCATCATAGTTTACCACCACCACCATCATCATCATAGTTCACCACCACCACCATCATCACCAGAGCACCATCATTACCACGACGACGAGTTCCGCCATGTCCACATCGGACACGACCTTGCCAAAGACGAAGATCGGAGCCAACCGAGTCTCCGGCTCACCATCGCTGCAGAGCCCTCGGCACGCGTGTCGTCTCGAAGACCGCACCCATCCCCTCGATCACGTACTGCCCCTTCGAAGACTGTGTTGTCACTTCATAGTCCGAGCCGACTCCACGAAGCATAGAGCCGCCTCGACTGTAGAGCCTGACAACCGGAGTGTCGTCGCCATGAGAGTTTAGCCACCATCATCGCCTTCTAGAGTTCTCGTCATTGTCGTCGTTCGAAGATTCAGCGTCGACCAGCACGCCACTCCTCGAGTGTGAAGCTGTCAGATACCGTCGTCCTCGACCGCCTGGAGCCAGATCGACACCGCTCGCCGCTGTGCCGCCGTGGATCGACGTCCCCTCCGTGTCTGGTAAGCCTCGCCTCGATTTACTCATCTTTTTTCGTTTCTTTGTGGTTTCTGTGGTGTTCAGATCTAGGGTTAGGGTTCATCGTCTAGAGAGAAAGACCTAATATCTAAGGTTGTGTGGACTGCGGCCATGAGAAGTAGATCTAGGGTTTCCAGAGCTTGAAGAAGAGGTGATACTAGGGTTAGGTTTTTGAACGGTTGAAGAAGAAGATATAGAGCTAAGGTTCTTGGGAAGGGTTTTGTATAAAGGAAGAAGAAGAGCTGGAGTTGGGGGTTTCTTAGCTAGAAGAGGAAGAAGATTGGGATTGTTTTTGTGTCGGCTGAGTTTGAGATATGGGGGAAGCTGTGAGTGAGGAAGAGGATCTCGAGATTTTTTAGGGTTAGGGTTTATTTATTGAAGAGAGGGGCTGATGAGTAAGAATGGTGAAGAGAGAGGAAATTAGGTCAGGAGCTAAGGTTTTGTTGGATTCTAATGGACAGGTCGAGTTAGATCCTTAGAGATTGGGCTGGAGTGTTTAGAGAAAGGATTTAGAAAATGAAATGTTAAGATTTTTACTTATTAGGGATAGGTTGGGTCAAGTAGGCTCTGACTGTGTGTTAAGACATATGTAGAACTATATTTAATATCAGTAGCAGATTTTGGGATGCTGGTTTAATTCTTTCCTTCAAGAATTTCAGCAGCTTTAGCAGGGACAGCTGGGTTGGGCTAGCTGGGCACAGATGTTGGGTTGGTTTATATTTTATTGGTGTGGGTTGTTTGGATGTAGGCCAAGTCTGTAGGTTGGGTGTTTGGGCTAGACAGATGGGTTGATGTTTAGGTTTTAGTTTTAATGAATTATTATTTCAGCAGTAGAATTGGTGGGCTGGATTGGATGATAAAGTTAATTTGGGTTAATGCAATATTGCTAAAAACTATTTTGATATAGTAAAATGTTTCTAAATCTAATTAATGAATGCTGTGGTTCCAACTATTAGTTAATAATAATTTGGTTTTCTTGATAGAGTTAAATTAGTATCTATCTAATATTTTCTTAATTAAGAAAATCTATCCTTAATGATTAATTTGTCCTAAATACTTAGCTAATATTTTATTATAAATAGTAGTATTTTTCAAAGGAAAAATTAGTAATACCTTGTTATAATTATCTTATCTTAGATAATATTCTAGATTATCATTTATTTCTAAATAGTTTAGCTTTCAAGTATTTTCTAAATAATTTTGGTTAAAACATATTTAAGTATTTTACTAGTATTTATTGTATCAAGGCTATATATCTATTTTCTAAAAATTAGCTAGTATATTTTCATTAGCTAGTTTATGGATAACTTGTTATTAATATTAGTTGTTTAAACCCTAACAAATTGTACAAATACCAGGTGACATTACATCCATGCAGTACTACTCCCGTGCTTCCAAAGCGAGGCAAGTACACCGACTTGAGCTTTTACTTTGTGATTCTGTCTTACATTCATGTGCCATATTTTCATATCGGACACGAGATACACACGATTGCCTTGTACCATGTTCATTGCATTATGAGTCATTGTTATTGCAGGATTGGGAAAAATATTGACTAGTGTGTGACCACACCCAACCTAGGTATTGTGAATAGCCTAATCGTACACCTCACGTACGATTAATCATAACCTTGTAGAATTGATTGATTGTGAATTATGAATTGTGAATTGTGGTCCTCAGCCGATCACACATTAGGTTAATATTTTGAAGGTCACACTTGCATTGATTGTCGTATTCATTGTCTTGTTCATTGATTGTCGTATTCATTGTCTTTGCATATTGATTGTCGTGTCCATTGTCTTCAGTTTTGTATTCCACTTCTGGTATCATAGTTTTATTTTCAGTTCTCGTACTCTAGTTTTACCTTGTATTCTGTATTCAGATTACATTATATATTGTTCTTGTTGGGGTTGTGCTTTGCTCTTTTTCTGACAGGATACGTTGCAGGTGAGCTTGAGACTATTTTGAGCTGGATATCATCATTGGAGTTGCAGGATCTAGTGCATTGCTTGGATTGTTTAGCATTTATTTTCTGGAGATTATATTTAGATTTATCATTGTATATTTTATTTTACAAGATCTGTCTCCGGATAACATTGTAAATAACTTGGTGGATTGTGGTGATATTTTCTGGGACGTTTATAGATGTTGTGGATGTTTACATTACATTGTGACGTGGAGTTTTCCTTAGTATTGTACAGCTTACTTCGTCGTGTCCATCGACGAAGGCTGGGCGTGTCCGACACGTATCCGATTATTCGGGAGCGGGTCGTGACATATTTTTAGTGGTGGCCCATGCAGGTCTGTCCTAATGGCACTTAGGCTATAAAGTGCTATTGGGGGACCAACGAAGCTAAGGAAAACTTATCACAGCATAGGATCCGTGAGAAATGGTTATGATTATTGATATCTAAATTTGATTTACTTATGATTTTTTAGGTTAGTTTATGATTTTCTAGGAGATAGCAATCAACGGTTTATTTTCTATTACAGGATGGTCGCCACGAAGAACGCTGGGACTAGCGAGCAGCCTGCACCCGATGCGCAGGAGCAGCTTCCACTGCCTCCGCCTTCGCCGCTTCCCCCGACGATGACTTTTGACGGTACCCAGATGATGACTATGTTCCAGCAGTTCATGGAGGCACAGAACCACCAAGCCACGCAGTTCTGAGCGACGATCATGGACGTACTCCGAGTCAGGGAGCCAGCACCACTAGCTCCGCCAACACCGTCGGCACCACCAACACCAGCAGCACTGAGGCCAGGGACTGCTAGAGATTATCAGAACCTCTGCCCGATGGATTTTTAGGGCCATGAGGGGATAGTCTATGCAGATGAGTGGCTGGAAAACGTCGAGCGGACACTGAAGATGGCGAGGATTCCAGATGATCTGAAGGTCGAGGTTACGAGCATGCGACTTTTCGACATTGCTAGAGCTTGGTATAGAGAGGAGCCTCAGTTGGCCGAACCCCAAGTTTTCTGGAAAGAATTCAAACTGCTGTTCCAGGAGAAATTCTGTCACGACCCGCACCCTAGAGTAAGGGCACGAGACGTAGGTACGTCCAGCCTACGCCGCAGTGTCGGCGGTAGAACGCTGTCCTAGGTCACAACAACTAACAATTGAAAGTAATAACAGTTATACTCCCCGAATGGGGGTGACATAACGGAAATATAAACTCAACCACAGCTAAGGTAGAACAGGTAAGATAGATTGATAATGAAAGATAAAATAATATCCAGAACAGAGAATCACAGAGATACAATCCAGAATTCTAAGTGTCTAAAATAGTACAACCCAGAATATCTCAAAGTCTGATACAGTAATCCAGAATAGTAAAGACAGCCCTAGTCTAAGGGAGTGTCATCTACAGCTAGTGGCTCATGCTGCTGGTCCAAGTCCAGGCACTCGTCTAGTGTAGCACCGTAGTAAGTAGGACAGAACGCCTCAGCTTCGTCCTCTGTAATATTTCAACAGGTCCAGTCAGGACAGGAGCGAGCACAGTACATCTCAACAATTCATAGCAGGTCAGGATATATAATCATGCTAGAGAGTAAGATACAAGAAACTGAAGAAATATGATAAACAGGAAAGACTGTAAATAATAGCTACAGTATATAGAGAACTGATAGTGTCTAGTGATTCAGAGCACAAGATGGTTATGTAAACGGCACGATGTTATACACGAGTAATCTACAGATGTTGTACATGAGTAATCTACTAGATTGAATACATAACCACTTCTACTCCCCCGCCCCAATCAATACACAAGGATCTGGCTAAGTTATGTTATTGTACACGAAGGTCATGTGAATACATGATTATACACGATTTCACACGTTTCGTACACGAAAGTCACAAATACAAGGAGTACACGATGTTCACGATAAAGTACACGAACACGAAATACCCGATGTATCCGCTAAGGGGATAATATCGCCCAACAAGATCTACATAGTACTAATCCGTGTTTCCAACGTGTTAGCATCATGTAAAGTAATCCAAAGCAGGAAATATACTCCTAATGCAGGATATGAAATGATCAGAGAATGTACTCGCCTGTATCCTGAGAATCTGAGAGAATATAGACTGTCCGAGGAGTGGTGTCTGTCTCCTATAGAACAGTACAAGTCACTATGAGTCTACAATGATAATACGATGCAAATTAATGCATTCTACATGAAACTAGGTCAATCTAGACCAAAGTCAACTCTTGGTCAACTCTGGTCAACCCCTAAGTTAAATAGTCCAATCTAGGTCTGACAAGACCATTCTAGGGTTACTATGACTAAACTAGGCAATACCATGCCAAGCCATGCCTATACACATAACCAATAGGCTTGATTATGACTAATAGTCTATTAGGAACCTCTATCCTATAGTCACTATTCAAACTGACCCATATATCATAACACATCACTAATATCCCAAATTTATATATACAATCATATTCACAATGTATCATGTATATATATACATTACATTCATTTCATACATTCCTATAGATAACTAATATGTATAGGTAAAATACTAGGATACATATATAGATTACAAGTGTATATAACAATGCACATATTATATATCTATAGGGAATGAGATTGGATACATGAGAACAGATGTGTAAGTGTGTGTCTAGCCTTAGGCATGTGTGTGAACATCACAAGAGTGTATAACAGGGAAATAGTGAGCAAGACTGAAATCAGTGAACAATCTGTGGTGTGGGTGTTCAGGATATGGAAAACAATGGTTAAGGGGATCACAGTACATTATGTGACAGCAAGTAAGGAAAAGGATTCAGCCAAATGGGAAAACAGTGTATACACATGTGGAATGTGGAGGTGTACATATGTTCAGGACATGAAAACAGTATTGAGAAATCAGTGAATACATGAGTGGGATTTCAATTTACAAACAATCAAGGGGTTTAAAGCTATTCTCGGTTAACAGTTAACATATGAAATAAACATTCATTCAAAATTTAGTTCCATTCACAGTGATTTCATTCTCAGTTTACTCATGATTGAACCACACAAAATTAGCTAAGCAAGACTCAAGTTGTCAATGACAGGAAACATATCCGAATCCCAGGCTATGTGAAAACACAATATTGCAACTCAGGTTTATGTAGAATACAACTCAGGAAATGCATTTGATTCTCAGGTTTTTGTGAAAAAAACTGGGAACTAATCTCAGTTCATCAAAACAGGAAACAATTTAGTTTAAAAAGGAAACCAAAACAAAACTAACATCCCTTAACTAACTCAGTTTCTCATTAACTGGAAGCACCACAAAACTCAGGTTGCTAAAGAATTGAAACACAACAAAACCCAAACTCAATAAATCTGTTGACAGCCTATACAAATCATTATCTCAGGTTTTGAAAGCCATTTTTCAGGGAAATAGGAAAAGCTGGAATGAACTCAGGTTGTATTTTACTTTAATATCTAGCTAACAATGAATACAGTTAGAAACTAACTTGAATACTAAATCTCAACTTCATTTCCAGGTTTCCAAAAGAACAGTGCAAAAACCAAATCTCAGGTTCATGTTGAAAACTGGGAATCAAACTCACAACCAATTTCTCCTAATCACACATACAATCCAAAGCTCGAGTGAATATACTTAGCTAATATAATATGTAATATGTAGGGAAACAATATCAATTGAAAACAGTAAACAATAGAGAATTAAACTGGTTTGAATAAAACTGGGATACCATGTCTGCTGTGTATAAAAAAAAGCACAAGAAACCCATGTTCGACTCAAATATTTTAACAAAACCTAAACTAACATGTCACCTAATGTAAACAAGAATTACACAACATATTTAGGACTTAAACATTCATTAAAACATAATCTAAAACATTTAAAAATGATTTAAACATGGGAATATAATCACAGCACACGCACGCACACAGTACACGCGCTGTGCACACGAAATACGTGTCCGACACGACACGAGGACTCGTGAAACTTTACGAGCCTCGTGTCAGTCATTGACACAAGCCCTATGTCAAATTTCAACCGTCAAAACCCCCTGTGCACAGAGAAATCGTGCACG
Organism: Iris pallida; assembly: GCA_029216955.1. Taxonomy (NCBI): domain Eukaryota; kingdom Viridiplantae; phylum Streptophyta; class Magnoliopsida; order Asparagales; family Iridaceae; genus Iris; species Iris pallida. Next base: position 21,646,492 of record JANAVB010018199.1, on the reverse strand, counting down.
AGCAGCAGGGGAGAAAAACTGCCCGCGCGCTCGTGTGCACGACCGCATGTACACGTGTCCGTGCAGCCTAGACACGACACTAATACACGACACAAACTACAAAAATGTGTAAGCGAGACCCAAATCTAATTTCCTATTCAAACAAAACCCCAAAAATCACACGAAATGCCCATTGGGGCATTTCATCAAATACCTAGTAATATACACTGATACGTGTCCTGAATGGACACGAAACGACACAAAAATTTGGGAAACCCTATTCCTATAGTTAGGCTAGGGTTAGGGCAACCTAGAATGAATTTTTACAGAATTTAAAATGAATTAAAGAGGATTATACCTATAGGTGAACAAGCTCTCAAAAAGCCCCAATCAAAAGGATTCCTCAATCCACCAAAAGTTCTCCAAATTGTTTTCTCCCTGCAAAAACTCAATACCAACAGCAAGAACGTTGGATTTAGGTTCTATTGCAATTTATTTGAAGGAATTTGGAGAAGAAATGGATTTTCTAAGGATTTACAAAGATGGGGACTCACCACTTCCAAATGGCAAGTTTCCTAAAGAGGCAACCCTAGTTTTAATAGCATATAAATAGGGGAGGGCTGACCATAGGGGCTGTTCAGAATTCCTAGGGTTAGGGCTTGGTTCAATGGGTGTGGGCTATGGGCCATTAAGCCTATTAGTCATAAAATGACTTGTGACTTCACAAGCCATTTCTATATCAAACTAGCTCCTAATTTTACCAAACTAATCCCAATGAGTTAATCCTCATGAACTTAAGTCAACCTAGGTTTTCAAATCCTAATCACAAAGTCAAGACCTAGGTTAGCCACTAGGTTAGTCTACAAGGTTAACATAAGTCAAAGTCTCTAAAACACCAAAAACAATTATTCTAAAAATCACTCAAAAATCACATTAATTATAAATAATAATAATAATTCAAATTAAATTCTAAAATTTTGAAAATGACCAAAATACCCTCAAGCTAGAAAAGTGGTAGTGATAAATCTACCCCCCTTAAAATAATTTCGTCCTCGAAATTAAAAGGCGAAACTAACTGCTAAGAAGGATAGAAAAGTATACCTCAAGGTCCAAAAATATAGGGGTACCGCTCGCGCATCTCATCCTCCCGCTCCCAGGTAGACTCTTCTGTAGAATGGTGCCTCCATGCGACGCGTACCAAGGGTATCACCTGGTTCCTCAATACCTTCTCCCGGCGATCCAAAACCTCCACAGGCTGCTCTGGATAACTGAGAGTAGGTCCAACCTCTATCTCCGAGTGATCGAGCACATGGCTAGGGTCAGCCACGTACCGTCTCAGCTGTGATATGTGAAATACGTTGTGGATGCCCACTAGTGCAGGTGGCAAGTCAAGCCTGTATGCCACGTCACCGACTCTCCCGCTGATGACGAAAGGGCCGATGAAGCGCGGGCTAAGCTTCCCACCTCCACCAAAACGTATCGTACTACGAGTCGGAGATATCCGCAGAAAAACCATATCTCCAACCTAATCACAAGCAAGGTCTCAAGTTACTAAAAATCAAACACGATCAATCAAACAAAACAAAATACAACCTACTTCTAATCCTATCTCTAAATCTGTACCTCAAACTCCAGCGGCCTCCGGTGGCTATCGGCCCAGTGCCGATGTCTGTCATGCGCCACACGAAGTCTGTCCCTGATGAGCTTCACCTTCTCGGCTGCGTCAACAACCATCTCTGGTCCCAGTAAAGCTCGCTCTCCAACATCATCCCAAGATAAGGGTGTACGACACCTACGCCCGTACAAAGCCTCAAACGGTGATATTTCAATGCTGGCCTGATAACTGTTGTTGTAAGCAAACTCTACCAAATGCAGATGATCCTCCCAGGAACCTCCAAAATCCAGGACGCACGTCCGCAGCATATCCTCAAGGGTCTGAATAGTCCTCTCTGACTGTCCGTCCGTCTGGGGGTGGTATGCGGTACTAAACTTGAGCTGAGTGCCAAAGCTAGTCTGCAGACTCCTCCAAAAATGGGAAGTAAAGCGACTATCCCGATCTGAGACTATACTGACAAAAACTTCGTGAATCCTGACTATCTGTCTCATATACAACTCCGCCAGCCTCTCTGTAGACGTACCCACGTTGAATGGCAAAAAGTGGGCCGATTTGGTCAACCTGTCAACGATGACCCAAATCGCATCTTTTCCTCCTGGTGTACGCGGCAACCCCGATACAAAATCCATGGTAATATGTTTCCACTTCCACTCTGGAATGGGCAATGGCTGCAACAATCCTCCGGGTCTCTGCCTCTCTGCCTTGACCTGCTGACAGATCAAGCATCTGGCTACAAAGTTGGACACCTCCCTCTTCATCCCGTACCACCAGACATGCTCTCGCAGATCCCTGTACATCTTGTTGGCACCAGGATGTATAGAGTACTGCAATCTGTGAGCCTCCTGCATAATCTGCTCTCTGAGCTCCCCGCTGGGCACACATAACCGGGAACCGTGCCTCAGGGCACCATCCTCTGCAAGTGAGAACTCAGCATCCTCCACTCCTATACCGATCTGCTTTCGGATACACCGCAGAGCCACATCATCGAACTGTGTCGCCTTGATCCTGTCCATCAAGTCCGACTGTATCTGAAGGCCCCATAACTGCATCTGTACTCCGGGCACAATCACCTCTATCCTAAGGCTCTCTAAGTCTGCAAGCAGGTGCCGATCCATAGTCAAACACATGGCTGTCGGATACCTACTCAAGGCATCGGCAACCACGTTGGCCTTCCCCGGGTGATATTGAAGTGCGATGTCAAAGTCCTTCATCAACTCAAGCCACCTGCGCTGCCTCATATTGAGCTCCTTCTGTGTAAACACATACTTCAAGCTCTTGTGGTCTGTGAAAATCTCCACCCTCTCGCCATACAGATAGTGCTTCCATAACTTCAAAGAAAAAATCACCGCCGCCAGCTCCAGGTCATGGGTAGGGTAGTTCTTCTCATGGGGATGTAATTGTCTGGAAGCATAGGCAATCACCTTCCCATGCTGCTGCAAGACGCAACCCAGCCCCTTCCCTGAAGCATCACTATAAATAGTGAATCCACCTGATCCTGAAGGCAATGTCAGAATCGGAGCTGTCGTAAGCCGCTTCTTCAACTCATCAAAAGATGCCTGACACTCCTCTGACCAAACATACTCAGTATCCTTCCGGGTCAACCATGTCAACGGCTCTGCAACCCGAGAGAAATCCTGCACAAACCTCCTATAATATCCTGCCAGCACCAGGAAACTCCTGATCTCTGCTACTGAAGTCGACGTTGTCCAAGCCTCAACTGCTACAATCTTCTTGGGGTCAACTGAGATACCATCTCCAGTCACCACATGCCCCAAGAAGTCCACTCGGTCCAAGAAAAACTCACACTTGGAAAGTTTCCCATAAAGCTGCTCCCGCCTGAGAGTCTCTAGCACTATCCGCAGATGCTCCTCGTGCTCCTCCTCTGTCTTGGAATATATCAAGATATCATCAATGAACACCACCACGAACTTGTCCAAGTACTGGTGGAACACCTTGTTCATCAGATTCATAAACACTGCTGGTGCATTGGTCAGCCCAAACGGCATAACCAAAAACTTAAACTGCCCGTACCGCGTCCTGAAAGCGGTCTTGGGGATATCCTCCTTCTTCAACTTCACCTGGTGATAACCCGACCTCAAATTAATCTTGGAGAACACCCGAGCTCCGCTCAACTGATCAAACAGATCATCGATCCGCGGCAGTGGGTATCTGTTCTTGATTGTCAGGTTGTTAAGTGCCCTGTAGTCGATACACATACGTACCGACCCATCCTTCTTGGGTACGAAGAGTACCGGTGCACCCCAAGGTGAAGAACTCGAGCGAATGAAGCCCTTATCCTGCAGCTCATCCACCTGCTTCTTCAGCTCCACTAACTCGCTGTTGTTCACTCGATAGACATGCTGGGAGATCGGTTCTGCGCCAGGAACCAAGTCTATCGAGAACTCTACATCTCTGTCCGGTGGAAGCCCTGGCAACTCCTCTGGAAACACGTCCATAAACTCTGCGATCAAGGGATACGGAGCCACCTGCTCCTCGACTGATGCTCCACAGAAGACTCTGCCGTCCTGCTCTGCCTGCCGTCGGGTGTACTCAAACTCTGGCTCTCCTAGAGCCCCGAACAAAACTCTACCCCTATGACAATCAATGCGGGCGTGGTGTCTACTCAGCCAGTCCATACCTAATACAATATCGTAGTTCGGTAATGGCATGACTAGTAGACTCACCCCCAACTCTCGGCCTCCCAAAATGACACTCCGCCTTCTGCAAACATCACTTATGAGGATGACCCCACCCCCGGTCGTGATCTTGCAGGTCCTAGGCAATGGTTCTGAAATCAAACTATGTCGAATAGCATACGATACAGACACAAAGCTGTGGGAAGCCCCGGAATCAAAGAGTACAAATGCTGGAAGGGAGTCGAGAAGAACCGAACCTGCTATCAGCTCTCCGATGACCTCAGCATCCTCAGCTGCCATGGCGAAAGCTCGCCCCTGCTGTCCACCCCGTGCCTGCTGCTGGTGCTGCTGGAACCTCTACTGCTGGGTCTGCAGGGCTGGTCCCCTCTGCTGGCCTACTGGAGCCTTGGCTGCCCCAGCTTCTCCTGGTACCGGACGCATAGATGCAACTGGACACTCTCGCATCTGATGGTCTACTGATCCACACATCAAGCATCTGCCGAATATCTTCCTGCACTCGTCCCACTTGTGCCTAGGCTTCTTGCAGAAAGTACAACTAATAGCCTGTTGCCTGGGTGCCTGCTGTTCTCTCTGCTGCTGGTGCTGCACCTGCAGAAAAGGTGCACGGCCCTGATGCTGATACTGCTGCTGAGCTGGCCTCTGCTGCTGAAACTACTGCTGGAAGTGAGGCCTCTTGGCCTGTCCCTGACTGCTACTGCCACTCTGGAAGTTATGACCCCTCTTCAGCTTCAGCCCTAGGTCGTCCTCCGCCGCTATGGCCCCAGAAAATATCTCAGCAAAAGTGGCATTCCGATCGCTCTTAGTCAGCGACCGAATCACTCTAATCAGACCTCGGCAAAACTTTCTCGCCTTTGTCTTCTCAGTCAAATCATCTATGAACCGGGCCAGTCTGCAGAACTCTCCGGCATACTCAGCTACCGTCTGGTTCCCCTGAACCAGAGCCTCAAACTGTGCCTCGATACCTCCCAAGGCAACATCAGGAAAGAACTGCTCCTTGAACAGCTCCTTGAACTGGGCCCAAGTCTGGCCCTCAACTCCTACCCTGGGATCTGCCTGATACCAGGCTCGGGCCAAATCTTGCATCTGGCTGCCCGCTGCCTCGATCTGGAGTCGAGCTGGTATCTCTGCTAGTCGGAAGATCTCCTCAATGTGCTCAACCCAGTCATCTGCAACGTGAATGCCCTCCGTGCCGAAGAACTTCCGAGGGTGCATCTTCTGAAAGTCCTGAATGTCCTTCTTCCTCCGACGGGGCTGCTGAACCCCCTGAGCTGTGATTATCTCGACAGTAGTGCATACCAGCTGGTGCGCCTCATCGATCCCCTGTCGGAAATCGGTAGTCTGTCTCGTCTGCTGCTGCTGGTGCGACTCCAGAATCCTCTCCACAAAGGAGAAGAGATGGGCAGCATCTACCATCCCCGCAGACGGAGGCTGCTGCGTGGGAAGGATCTCTGGAATCACAACTGGCCTCCTGACTGCTGGAGGTGCTCCTCTAAAAGTGGCAGAAACTCCCACTCCTGAGGGCTGCACTGGCCCTGTGGCACCGGGAGCTGGATGCTGGACACGAGAGGTGGCAGACCCCTCTCCAGCCTCTTCCGTCACGGGGCGATGCGATCGCGTCTCAACCATCCTGGAGACACAGATCAAACAAGAAGCAATTACTGAGAATGAGTCGAAAAATCAAAGGAGGACAATTTAAATTTCTAAGGAAGACAATAAGCAGCAAAATAGATATACAGAATCTGATAAGGAGTTTTCCTAGTGTGATTGAGTACCTTCAAACATAGATTAATTTCTACTGCAGGCTGCAGCGATATTCTAGTTCGAATACCACTACACTTATATCCTAGACCTGCATGGGCCACCACTAAAAATGTGTCACGACCCGCACCCTAGAGTAAGGGCACGAGACGTGGGTACGTCCAGCCTACGCCGCAGTGTCGGCGGTAGAACGCTATCTTAGGTCACAACAACTAACAATTGAAAGTAATAACAGTTATACTCCCCGAATGGGGGTGACATAACGGAAATATAAACTCAACCACAGCTAAGGTAGAACAGGTAAGATAGATTGATAATGAAAGATAAAATAATATCCAGAACAGAGAATCACAGAGATACAATCCAGAATTCTAAGTGTCTAAAATAGTACATCCCAGAATATCTCAAAGTCTAATACAGTAATCCAGAATAGTAAAGACAGCCCTAGTCTAAGGGAGTGTCATCTACAGCTAGTGGCTCCTGCTGCTGGTCCAAGTCCAGGCACTCATCTAGTGCAGCACCGTAGTAAGTAGGGCAGAACGCCTCAGCCTCGTCCTCTGTAATATTTCAACAGGTCCAGTCAGGACAGGAGCGAGCACAGTACATCTCAACAAATCATAGCAGGTCAGGATATATAATCATGCTAGAGAGTAAGATACAAGAAACTGAAGAAATATGATAAACAGGAAAGACTGTAAATAAATAGCTACAGTATATAGAGAACTGATAGTGTTTAGTGATTCAGAGCACAAGATGGTTATATAAACGGCATGATGTTATACACGAGTAATCTACAGAGGTTGTACACGAGTAATCTACTAGATTGAATACATAACCACTTCTACTCCCCCGCCCCAATCAATACACAAGGATCTGGCTAAGTTATGTTATTATACACGAAGGTCATGTGAATACATGATTATACACGATTTCACACGTTTCATACACGAAAGTCATAAATACAAGGAGTACACGATGTTCACGATAAAGTACACGAACACGAAATACCCGATGTATCCGCTAAGGGGATAACATCGCCCAACAAGATCCATATAGTACTAATCCGTGTTTCCAACGTGCCAGCATCATGTAAAGTAATCTAAAGCAGGAAATATACTCCTAATGCAGGATATGAAATGATCAGAGAATGTACTCGCCTGTATCCTGAGAATCTGAGAGAATATAGACTGTCCGAGGAGTGGTGTCTGTCTCCTATAGAACAGTACAAGTCACTATGAGTCTACAATGATAATACGATGCAAATTAATGCATTCTACATGAAACTAGGTCAATCTAGACCAAAGTCAACTCTTGGTCAACTCTGGTCAACCCCTAAGTCAAATAGTCCAATCTAGGTCTGACAAGACCATTCTAGGGTTACTATGACTAAACTAGGCAATACCATGCCAAGCCATGCCTATACACATAACCAATAGGCTTGATTATGACTAATAGTCTATTAGGAACCTCTATCCTATAGTCACTATTCAAACCCACCCATATATCATAACACATCACTAATATCCCAAATTTATATATACAATCATATTCACAATGTATCATGTATATATATATACATTACATTCATTTCATACATTCCTATAGATAACTAATATGTATAGGTAAAATACTAGGATACATATATAGATTACAAGTGTATATAGCAATGCACATATTATATATCTATAGGGAATGAGAGAGGATACATGAGAACAGATGTGTAAGTGTGTGTCTAGCCTTAGGCATGTGTGTGAACATCACAAGAGTGTATAACATGGAAATAGTGAGCAAGACTGAAATCAGTGAACAATCTGTGGTGTGGGTGTTCATGATATGGAAAACAATGGTTAAGGGGATCACAATACATTATGTGACAGCAAGTAAGGAAAAGGATTCAGCCAAATGGGAAAACAGTGTATACACATATGGAATGTGGAGGTGTACATATGTTTAGGACATGAAAACAATATTGAGAAATCAGTGAATACATGAGTGGGATTTCAATTTACAAACAATCAAGGGGTTTAAAGCTATTCTCAGTTAACAGTTAACATATGAAATAAACATTCATTCAAAATTCAGTTCCATTCACAGTGATTTCATTCTCAGTTTACTCATGATTGAACCACACAAAATTAGCTAAGCAAGACTCAAGTTGTCAATGACAGGGAACATATCCGAATCCCAGGCTATGGAAAAACACAACATTGCAACTCAGGTTTATGTAGAATACAACTCAGAAAATGCATTTGATTCTCAGGTTTTTGTAAAAAAAACTGGAAACTAATCTCAGTTCATCAAAACAGGAAACAATTTAGTTTAAAAAGGAAACCAAAACAAAACTAACATCCCTTAACTAACTCAGTTTCTCATTAACTGGAAGCACCACAAAACTCAGGTTGCTAAAGAATTGAAACACAACAAAACCCAAACTCAATAATATGTTGACAGCCTATACAAATCATTATCTCAGGTTTTGAAAGCCATTTTTCAGGGAAATAGGAAAAGCTAGAATGAACTCAGGTTGTATTTCACTTTAATATCTAGCTAACAATGAATACAGTTAGAAACTAACTTGAATACTAAATCTCAACTTCATTTCCAGGTTTCCAAAAGAACAGTGCAAAAACCAAATCTCAGGTTCATGTTGAAAACTGGGAATCAAACTCACAACCAATTTCTCCTAATCACACATACAATCCAAAGCTCGAGTGAATATACTTAGCTAATATAATATGTAATATGTAGGGAAACAATATCAATTGAAAACAGTAAACAATAGAGAATTAAACTGGTTTGATTAAAACTGGGATACCATGTTTGCTGTGTATCAAAAAAAGCACAAGAAACCCATGTTCGACTCAAATATTTCAACAAAACCTAAACTAACATGTCACCTAATGTAAACAGGAATTACACAACATATTTAGGACTTAAACATTCATTAAAACATAATCTAAAACATTTAAAAATGATTTAAACATGGGAATATAATCACAGCACACGCACGTACACAGTACACGCGCTGTGCACACGAAATACGTGTCCGACACGACACGAGGACTCGTGAAACTTTACGAGCCTCGTGTCAGTCATTCACACAAGCCCTATGTCAAATTTCAACCGTCAAAACCCCCTGTGCACAGAGAAATCGTGCACGAGCAGCAGGGGAGAAAAACTGCCCGCGCGCTCGTGTGCACGACCACGTGTACACGTGTCCGTGCAGCCTAGACACGACACTAATACACGACACAAACTACAAAAATGTGTAAGCGAGACCCAAATCTAATTTCCAATTCAAACAAAACCCCAAAAATCACACGAAATGCCCATTGGGGCATTTCATCAAACACCTAATAATATACATTGATACGTGTCCAGAATGGACACGAAACGACACAAAAATTTGGGAAACCCTATTCCAATAGTTAGGCTAGGGTTAGGGCAACCTAGAATGAATTTTTACAAAATTTAAAATGAATTAGAGAGGATTATACCTATAGGTGAACAAGCTCTCAAAAAGCCCCAATCAAAAGGATTCCTCAATCCACCAAAAGTTCTCCAAATTGTTTCCTCCCTGCAAAAACTCAATACCAACAGCAAGACGTTGGATTTAGGTTCTATTGCAATTTATTTGAAGGAATTTGGAGAAGAAATGGATTTTCTAAGGATTTACAAAGATGGGGACTCACCTCTTCCAAATGGCAAGTTTCCTAAAGAGGCAACCCTAGTTTTAAGAGCATATAAATAGGGGAGGGCTGACCATCGGGGTTGTTCAGAATTCCTAGGGTTAGGGCTTGGTTCAATGGGTGTGGGCTATGGGCCATTAAGCCTATTAGTCATAAAATGACTTGTGACTTCACAAGCCATTTCTATATCAAACTAGCTCCTAATTTCACCAAACTAATCCCAATGAGTTAATCCTCATGAACTTAAGTCAACCTAGGTTTTCAAATCCTAATCACAAAGTCAAGACCTAGGTTAGCCACTAGGTCAGTCTACAAGGTCAACATAAGTCAAAGTCTCTAAAACACCAAAAATAATTATTCTAAAAATCACTCAAAAATCACATTAATTATAAATAATAATAATAATTCAAATTAAATTCTAAAATTTTGAAAATGACCAAAATACCCTCAAGCTAGAAAAGTGGTAGTGATAAGTTCTTTCCGGATGTGGAGCGAGACGAGTTTCGGATGTAGTTCGAGGCATTACAGCAGGGGAGCATGACTGTGGCTCAGTACACATCGGAGTTCACCCGACTCAGCAGGTTCACGAAGAACCTAGTTAGCACACCAGAGGAGAGGGCTTGGAAGTTCAAGAAGGGCCTCACCAGAGAGTTGCGGCATGCAGTGTCAATCATCCAGGCCACTACCTATGCGAGCATCCTCAAAGTTGCTCAGGGAGTGGAGAAGGAGATGGACCCGAAGCTCAAGCGGGACAGAGAAATTAGCGCCAGAAGCTCGCAGGGCCCACCGAAGCGGACCGACACTCAGCCGAGGCCACCTCAGCGGCCAGTACCTCAGCATCAGCATCATCATCATGTTTGAGCTTCAACATCGCCGAGGCAGCTGAGACAGATCCAGACCCCGACTTACTTTTCTTACGTGTACTGCAAGAGGCCGGGACAGCATGTTGAGGAATGCCACAAGAGGTTAGGGCAGTGCTTGGTTTGTGGATCTGCCACTCACCAAGTGAGAGATTGCCCTACAGCCTTCACTCGCCAGGGACCAGCACCAGAGCTGCAACAGGAGGATCCACCCTTCGAGGATCAGTAGCAGCAGGAAGCGCAGCCGGACGGGCCGTTATCTTCCTTTACATTGTTTGTAGTACCTAGATTTTCTTGTAGTGCCTATTTTGAGGCTTGTCTCTGAGTTTTCTTGTATTTACAGTCTTTCATAGTGCCTAGTGACCACTTGTTGGTCCTTGATATTTCTTACTACTGAATAAAACCATTTTTGTCTTTCGTTGCTTCTTGATAAAGTTTGTTTGATTTTGTGCATATCTACATCCCTTAAAATTTCGAGGACGAAATTTTTGTAAGGGGGGTAGATTTCTAACTCCTTAAACCCTTTTTGTGAATTTTATAAATTTTCAGTTTGAAATATAATATTATCTTCTATATAAAACTCGTTCTTTAATAAAGGTATTATTTTAAGGAATATTGTTTTGAAATTAATCCTTACTTTAAAATAAGGATTTCTTTTAATTGGTAATTATGATTAATGTATGGTGTTTAAAACTTTATTTACATAACATGTTAGGATTGACTCCATAGTGTTATTTAACAATTTTATTGGTTAAAGAGGGATATTCAAATTAGTAAATTCTAATATTTTATTTACTTAATTAACTATAATTACATTGATTAGTTATATTAGTTAGCAACTAATTTGTAATTAGTTGGAGAATAACTACTTCGGTTAGATTCTGTTACTAGTCTCATGTAAAGCCCCCAGATCTGTAGCTATTTACCACAGAGCCACTGTCCTAATTTAGAAAACACCCCAGATCTACTTCTATTTACAGCTATGCCACTAAAATATTTTATTATAAATATGCACAGTTCCTAAAATTCCTGACAGCACAGTACTCTCTCACATCACACTCTTTCTACATTCTCTCTCATCTATCACTGCCGTTCTTGGCCGACCACCGCCGTACACCACCACCCTCGTCGGAGTCCGACATTCCCACCACCATCATCATCAGAGTTCACCACCACCACCATCATCAGAGTTCACCACCACCACCATCATCATCAGAGTTCACCACCACCACCATCATCACCAGAGCACCATCATCACCACGATGATGAGCTCCGTCGTGCCCACATCGGACACGACCTCGCCAGAGACGAAGATTGAAGCCGACCGAGTCTTCGGCTTGCCATTGCTGCGGAGCCCTTGGCTCGCGTGCCACCTCGGAGACCGCACCCATCCCCTCGATCACGTGCTGCCTTTTGAAAGACTGTGTCATCGCTTCGTAGTTCGAGCCGACTCATCGAAGCAGAGAGCCACCTCGACTGCAGAGCCTGACGACCAGAGCGTCGCTGCAATGAGAGTTTAGCCACCGTCATCGCCTTCTAGAGTTCTCGCCGTCGTCGTCGTTCGAAGATTCAGCGTCGACCAGCTCGCCACTCCTCGAGTATGAAGCTGTCGGATACCGCCGTCCTCGACCGCCTGGAGCCAGATCGACATCGCTCGCCGCTGTGCCGCCATGGATCGACGTCCCCACCGTGTCTGGTAAGCCTCGCCTCGATTTACTCATCTTTTCTCATTCTTTGTGGTTTCTATGGTGTTCAGATCTAGGGTTAGGGTTCATCGTCTAGAGAGGAAGACCTAATATCTAAGGTTGTGTGGACTGCGGCCATGAAAAGTAGATCTAGGGTTTCCAGAGCTTGAAGAAGAGGTGATACTAGGGTTAGGTTTTCGAACGATTGAAGAAGAAGATATAGAGCTAAGGTTCTTGGGAAGGGTTTTGTATACAGGAAGAAGAAGAGCTAGAGTTGGGGGTTCTTAGCTAGAAGAGGAAGAAGATTGGGATTGTTTTTGTGTCGGCTGAGTTTGAGATATGGGGGAAGCTGTGAGTGAGGAAGAGGAGCTCGAGATTTTTTAAGGTTAGGGTTTATTTATTGAAGAGAAGGGCTGATGAGTAAGAATGGTGAAGAGAGAGGAAATTAGGTCAGGAGCTAAGGTTTTGTTGGATTCGAATGGACGGGCCGGGTCAGATCCTTAGAGATTGGGCTGGAGTGTTTAGAGAAAGGATTTAGAAAATGAAATGTTAAGATTTTTACTTATTAGGGATGGGCTGGGTCAAGTAGGCTCTAACTGTGTGTTAAGACATATGTAGAACTATATTAATATCAGTAGCAGATTTTGGGATGCTGGTTTAATTCTTTCCTTCAAGAATTTCAGCAGCTTTAGCAGGGACAGCTGGGTTGGGCTAGCTGGGCACAGATGTTGGGTTGGTTTATATTTTATTGGTGTGGGTTGTTTGGATGTAGGCCAAGTCTGTAGGTTGGGTGTTTGGGCTAGACAGATGGGTTGATGTTTGGGTTTTAGTTTTAATGAATTACTATTTCAGAAGTAGAACTGGTGGGCTGGATTGGATGATAAGGTCAATTTGGGTTAATGCAGTATTGCTAAAAAACTATTTTGATATAGTAAAATGTTTCTAAATCTAATTAATGAATGTTGTAGTTCCAATTATTAGTTAATAATAATTTGATTTTCTTGATAGAGTTAAATTAGTATCTATCTAATATTTTTTGGTTAAGAAAAATCTATCCTTAATGATTAATTTGTCCTAAATACTTAGCTAATTTTATTGTAAATAGTAGTATTTTTTAAAGGAAAAATTAGTAATATCTTGTTATAATTATCTTACCTTAGATAATATTCTAGATTATCATTTATTTCTAAATAATTTAGCTTTCAAGTATTTTCTAAACGATTTTGGTTAAAACATATTTATGTATTTTACTAGTATTATTGTATCAAGGCTATATATTTTTTCTAAAAATTAGCTAGTATATTTTCAATAGCTAGTTTATGGATAACTTGTTAGCAATATTAGTTTTTAAACCCTAACAAATTCTCTCAATACTATTGGATTCAGCCTTGCGTCCACGTGCACTTGCTGCTCTGAACGTCAGTCGAAAACGGTCGACCACATATTCTGTCAGGGGGACCTTCCAGTCAAGGTTTGGAGAGTGCTGTCCCCGCTTGCAGAACGGCTATTGGGGGCGACAGCTTCTCCGACCGAGCTGCTACCCGGGCTTCCGTGTCCCATGACCACCAGATTGTGGCAGCTGCCGTTACTTGGGTGATCTGGAAAAATCGTAATAAGACGAGATACGAAGGCCACCAGTATACCGCTGACCAGCTCATATGGGAGACCATCCGCCAGTGCTGGAAGCGTAGCGCCCTTTGTACGCACAGCCAGCCAGTCTTCTGGAACTCTTTCCTTTCCCCTACTTAGTCGTTTTTTTCTCCTGTTTCATCTTTTGTTAGTATACTTGTATAGGCTTCGGCATTTTGCGTCTAGTGGTATACTTGTACAGTGGTTGACTGTTTAGGCCTTATTGAATAAAATGGGCTCCTTTCTAAAAAAATTGTACAAATACCAGGTGACATTACATCCATGCAGTACTACTCCCGTGCTTCTAAAGCGAGGCAAGTACACCGACTCGAGCTTTTATTTTGTGATTCTATCTTACATTCATATGCCATATTTTCATATCGAACACGAAATATGTTGGCCCAATGATTGTATCATGTTTTTGAATATGGTTAATATGTTCAGTTTAGCATTTCATTATCACTAATTTTTATACTATCTCTATAGCATTTCTACTTATACTTATACCTTTGGTGATATGTGCCTATTGGTTTACATATTAGTGATATGAGCTTATCTATCTTAAATTTAATTGGGTTGCCAAAATCAAAACTATGTTTTTGATTGTGGTCATTCAATTAAGTTTAATTATTATGATATCACTAACATTTATGCTATCACCTTAGCACTTATACTTAAACTCGGCATTGTCCTAATGTGTATTAAACTTATCATACTTGCTAGTATGTATATTGCTTTGTTCGTCTAACATGTACATGCAGAAAAGCAATAAGCAAGATCAATGTGGACATATGCAATGAAGAAATCATGGTGGGCCAAAGACCGGATCCCACAAGATTTTTCTGAACCACCCGACGACATCTCCGGAGCCATGCACTCGGGGGTTCCGCTGCCCGGTCAGCGGACGGAGGTCGAGGGGGCAGCGCCCCTCGTCGGAGGTTCGGGGCAAAGCCCCCGAAAGGTATTCAGTTTTCACAAACTGGATATCTTTGGACAGCTGTCGCCAAGGAAAAAAGCTAGCACCTATCAAAGGAAGAAGCCAAGCCATGCCATCATCATTTCAAGACTCTGAAGATGCCTGCACCTGCTACAGTATTTCTGGAGTCTGTAATGAGTCTTAGGAATAATTGTAAACATAAGAAATGGATGGCAAAATCGAAAGCTAGGGTAGAAATTAGCCCAGGATCATTTTCGGATGGAAATCGGCATACCGACGGTATACTAATTTTGTTCACAGAAAGTTTCTGTCTACAAAATCGGCATACCGACGGAATACCGATCTATACCGATGGTATACCGATTCAGTAACGTTGAAATTCCAACGGTCGAATTTCGAGCATTTAATGATCCCAACGGCTATATTTCTAGTCGTTGCATTCCAGATCGGCATACCGACGATATACCGACAGTATACCGACGGCATACCGATTATTGACTGAAAAATTACCTTTGAGCGCTTTTCAATACTTTGGTTATAAATAGTCTTGAACCCCTTCATTCAAGGTTGATGCTTTGAGCCTAAAAATTTCTAAACCACCAAAGCCTATCCACAAACAACTCTACAAAGCTTTCATTTGCCATCCACAAATTGTGTTAGAGTTATTGAGTTGAAAAGTAAGATCTTCATCTTGTTGTATAAGGAGATCAAAACCTATTGTGAAAGGTTGAAGTTGTAGAGTCTTCGTATCCAGACTCTCGGTTGAAGTTGGAGAGTCTTCGTATCCAAACTCTCGGTTGAAGTTGGAGAGTCTTCGTATCCAAACTCTCGGTTGAAGTCGGAGAGGCCTTCGGACTAAAGCTCTCGTGTAAGAAGTTGGCGAGTTCTTCGGATCCAAACTTGTGTGTAACTATTTACTCAAATAGTGGATTAAAGCCGGAGAGAGTTCCGGGACTGAAGTGCCCCTTGGGAGGATATCAGGATATATCGTGTGTCAGTATTGTTGTTGCTTCTTCTCTTACACTTATATTTTTAAAATTGTCCTTTAGCTTGTGCTAAGTGCTTGATTAGTTAGCTTGACCCTATCCCCCCTCTAGGGTTACTACAAGATACACACGATTGCCTTGTACCATGTTCATTGCATTGTGAGTTATTGTTATTGCGGGATTGGGGGAAATATTGACTAGTGTGTGACCACACCCAACCTAGGTATTGTGAATAACCTAATCGTACACCTCACGTACGATTAAGCCTAACCTTGTAGAATTGATTGATTGTGAATTGTGGTCCTCAGTCGATAACACATTAGGTTAATATTTTGAAGGTCACACTTGCATTGATTGTCGTGTTCATTATCTTGTTCATTGATTGTCGTGTTCATTGTCTTTGCATATTGATTGTCGTGTCCATTGTCTTCAGTTTTGTATTCCACTTCTGGTACCATAGTTTCATTTTTAGTTCTCGTACTCTAGTTTTACCTTGTATTCTGTATTTCAGATTACATTGTATATTGTTCTTGTCGGGGTTGTGCTTTGCTCTTTTCCTGACAGGATACGTTGCAGGTGAGCTTGAGACTATTTTGAGCTGGATATCATCATCGGAGTTGCAGGATCTAGTGCATTGCTTGGATTGTTTAGCATTTATTTTCTGGAGATTGTATTTAGATTTATCATTGTATATTTTATTTTACCGGATCTGTCTCCGGATAACATTGTAAATGACTTGGTGGATTGTGGTGATATTTTCTGGAACGTTTACAGATGTTGTGGATGTTTACATTACATTGTGACTTAGAGTTTTCCTTAGTATTGTAAAGCTTACTTCGTCGTGTCCATCGACGAAGGCTGGGCGTGTCCGACACGTACCCGATTATTCGAAAGCGGGTCGTGACAATGCAACTTCACAAACAAGATTATATCGAAGATTTTGGCCAAGCGCTTCTCCCAGCTCCTACCGCGCCTCATCTCAGAAGAGCAGGTGGGTTTTGTGAAAGGAAGGGAATTCGCCGAAAACATCTTATTGGTGCAGGAGATGTTTCTGCGATAGAAACAAAAAAGAAGAGAGGAGGGAATGTGGTGATAAAGGCGGACATGGAGAAGGCATATGACAGAGTCGACAGGCAGTATCTCATATGGGTTCTGCGGAGATATGGCTTTAGCGAGATTTGGATTGACATGGTATAGAGACTGATCTCGAATGTTTGGTTTTCAAATATAATAAATGGCAGGATTTTCGGATTTTACAAATCCTATATAGGAATTGGACAGGGAGATCCCCTCTTCTCGGGTCTCTTCATCCTAACAGCAGAAGGACTTGGTCGGAATCTCATCCAGCTGGGGAAGGATAGAGGTTTCGAACATTTCTCACATTCGAGCAGATGCCCACTTATGACACATTTAGCCAATGCCGATGACATTATAATTTTCTCGTCCGGGAACAAAAAATCTATCAAGAAAGTGATGAGTACCTTGAACCAGTACGAGAGAATGTCGGGTCAACGTTTAAATGCGGAAAAGAGTGTGCTTGTGGCTTCCACGTCAATATCTACTCACAAGAAAGAGAAGCCTGTCACGATGACGGTATTTAAGGCGAAGGGTCCCCCCATGCAACACCTAAACTGCCCCCTCACCTTTGGTAAGCGCAAATCAACGATGTATGAGCCGCTGATCCAAAAGTTCAAGGACATGATATCGATTTGGCACGGAAATATTCTCTCCATGGGGAGGGAAGTTCATCCTCCTACGACATGTACTGACGGCAATCCTTGCCTACACTCTTGCTGTTTGCGACCCACCGAAAAATGTGTTGTGGATTATCGAGAGACAAATGTCGAGCTTCTTCTGGGGTACGCAGGACGGGGTCCAGAAACGGAGGTGGGCATCATGGAGAAACATAGCGAGGCCTACGACGGAGGGGGGGGTTTGTATCAACTCTCTTCAGGACATAATTGCGGCCTACTCCATTAAGATGTGGTGGAAGATTCGGACGTGAGAAGCTCTCTAGTTTAGATTCATGCACGCGAAGTACCTCAACGGCTTCCACTTAAAACCAAGTCGAGCTCACGGCCAGAGCGTCTCACTCCCGGAAGAGAATCTTGGAGGGACACACGCTCAGGGAGAGGTATATTTGCCTTCTTTTGGGGAATTGAGAAAGCTAGTTTTGGTAGGAAAGGTGGCTCGGCGAGACGTTCATCCCTAGGGGCGTGGATTATGGATTAAGGCACATACGGGAACTGACGGACAAGGGACGGAGTTGGGACCCGAGGCGGGTGGCTGCGGCTATTCCGACTGATTTGGCAGATAACCTATTGGGGTTAGATCTCCATGTGATAGATGGAGTAGGTACTAAGAGGTGGGCTCTTACAAGACCGGGATTGTTTACTGTAAAGTCGGTAAGGGCGGCTCTGCGGGCGGGAAGGCAGGAAGATGAATTGGCTAACGTGATCTAGAACAAGTGTGCTAGAATCAAATGGGGGATACTGGTGTGGAGGGCACTGCGGGAAAATTTGGCATCGGATGATAAGCTTCAAAGTATTGGAAGCCACCTTGCATCCAGAGGCAATTGCTGCTTCCACCCGGAAAGCGAAACCATAGAACATGTTCTCCTAACTGGGGAAGCTGCTGAGGCTACGTGGACTAACTTTCAATATAATCTGGGCATAACTAATTCTGCTATGACTCTACATCCATTCCTGTTGCATTGGTGCAGTAGAAACAAGCATATGTTTTCGATAGTGACGGAGGCAATGATTGGAATTTTGTGGAAAAACAGAAACAAGAATAGATACGAAGAATACAAGTTTGAAGAATACAAGTTTGACGTGAATCGACTCATTGATGAAGTAACAAGGCAAATTCAGAGAATAGCTAAAAGGTGTAAACATGAGCAGATGGAGGGATTGTAACCTTGAGTTTTGTTTTTAAGTATATTATTATATATATATATATATATATATATATATATATATTTAATATATATATTATATATATATATATATATATATATGGAAAACTACAATACATCCGCTGGAAATGGATATCGATACATCCGAAATCTGGACCGTTGGATGTTAATCCAACGGTTCAGGTTTAATTCAGATAAAATAATACAGGAGACATCATTTAATGCTGATTTAGACTTTTGACATGTTGGTAACTTGCTTTAGCAGGTCATTCTTCACTTTAATTTTTCAATGAACACCCTAAATTAACTCATATTTACTCTCTCAAAAGTCCATCCAATTAATTTGAAACTTTTTTTTTGTTACAGGCCATGGTAGTCGTGGTGGTGCTGGTGGTGGTGGAAAGAGAAACGGAGATGAAGAAGGAAATAAGAAACGGTTCGGATCGCGTCGAACGTCGTCGAGCACCCCTAGAACAACGAGAAGTACCAGCTGCGCCGAGAAGAATCGGTCCGCTTCGCGTCGGACGTCGTCGAGGCCTCCTCGAACAAGGAAAGTACCAGCGCGCCGCTCTAATTTTACTGCCCATGCCATTGTCTGAAATTTTATTTTTCATTTAACAATTTAATATTTTGTTAATAAAGCTACATGTCATGGTGGTGGTGGTGAACTGAGGAAACCTGCTTCTGAGGTCGGACGGATTATTTTTTAACTTTTCTAAAGATAATATTTTCGAGGAGAATATTTTTTTGGACAGAGAATGGCCATTCTCTTTGCTTTTAACACGGAGAATGGCCATTCTCTTTGCTTTTAATACGGCGAATGGACGGAGAATGGTACATTTAGGACGGAGAATGGTACATTTAGGACGGAGAATACGGCGAATGGCCATTCGCTTTGCTTTTAATATGGCGAATGGACGGTGAATACGGCGAATGGACGGAGAATGGCCATTCTCTTTTTTTTTAATATGGCGAATGGACGGTGAATACGGCGAATGGACGGAGAATGGCCATTCTCTTTGCTTTTAATACGGCGAATGGACGGAGAATGGTACATTTAGACGGAGAATGGACGGAGAATACGGCGAATGGCCATTCTCTTTGCTTTTAATACGGCGAATGGACGGAGAATGGCCATTCTCTTTGCTTTTAACACGGAGAATGACCATTCTCTTTGCTTTTAATACGGCGAATGGATGGAGAATGGTACATTTAGGACGGAGAATGGTACATTTAGGAAGCCGACAAAAGCTCGTACTCTCAAATCTCTTCTTTGTGTAAATTAAATCTAAGGAGGACATAATCCCTAATTTTAGTTATTGCTTAGCAGAGTCTGCTTAGTTGTTGTAAAATTGTGGTGTTGCTTCTGTGACACTTTCATCTTTAATCTCATGTTTTCTATGAATATGTGTTCTGTTTGATTTTGATTTAGTAATCTTTCCGTAATTAGTTTTTTTGTTTCATCTAACAATTTAATATTTTTGTTATAAATCTACAGGGCATGGTGGTGGTGGAAGGAGAAACGGAGATGAAGAAGAAAAAAGAAGTTCCGGTTCGCGGCGAACTTCGTCAGTTCCTCAATCAAGCGGAATTAAACCTCTTATAGAGTTCCTTAATTGAAGTTGATCACGATAACCTTTTGTAATTTTCAAACGGATAGTAGAATCTTCCTCGAGCCCTCCCAATCAAACGGCTAGTAGAATCTTCCTCGAGCCCTCCTTAATCAAACGGCTAGTAGATTGTTTGCTAGTCTTGAAATTTATTTGTCTTTCCATCTTCCTCACTTTTTGTACTTCTCTCTTGCTATATATACAATAGTTTTCTTGTTTCATAGTACTATTATTCATTCTGAAATACATATAGTTTTCTGAAATACAATAGTTTTCTTGTTCTCAAGATGTCTACTCGTGTGGGAGGAATGTAGAAGACGTAGAAGATTGGATGCCAAATCCAAATGAAACCTTCATTCCGTATTTGTTGCGCAAGATTGAAGAACATCTGTCGACAATTTCAGCTGATGTTGCAAAGATAAAAATTGAACAAATGAAGTTATCTCGGCGTTTGGAGAAGATTGAAAATCTCCAGCT
>JANAVB010018199.1:21594425-21603443 GCA_029216955.1 Iris pallida | reverse complement strand
TAATTGTAATCCTGCATGTTCATCCTTTGTTATTGCCATCAGTACATCGTGCCATCAGTAGATGAAGTCGATGCCAGTGTAATGCATAATGTAATGTAAGAAAATTCTCTTTGTAGTAGTTAATTATATTCAAACATTCGCAAGAAATTTTGTTCGGCCATACAGTGGAAGCCTGATAAAATGATATTCGGATTATCTTGAAAATAATTTAATATTAAATAAATGTACTATGGTAAATGATATTAAAAATACTGTAAATATTTGGTGAAAAAAATATGAGATACTTGAACTTTTCTAGTCCTAAATGTACCATACTTTGTTAAAAGCACAGAGTGTCCGTTCTCCATTTTCAAAGAACGGAGAATGGCTATTCTCCATGTTAAAGGAACGAAGAATGGCCATTCTCCGTGTTAAAAGCAAAGAGAACGGCCATTCTCCGTCCATTCGCCGTGTGAAAAGCAAAGAGAATGGCCATTCTCCGTCTATTCGCCGTGTTAAAAGCAAAGAGAACGGCCATTCTCCGTCCATTCGCCGTGTGAAAAGCAAAGAGAATGGCCATTCTCCGTCTATTCGCCGTGTTAAAAGCAAAGAGAATGGCCATCCTCCGTGTTAAAAGCAAAGAGAATGGCCATTCACCGTCCAAATAAAATATTCTCTTCGAAAAAATTATCATTAGAAAAGTAAAAAATATTTCGTCCGATCAATACAGATTTTTTTTAAAATAAGTGAGCAGATGATCCGCCCGACCTCAGAAGCAGGTTTCCTCAGTTCACCACCACCACCGTGACATGTAGCTTTATTAACAAAATATAAAATTATTAGATGAAAAATAAGATTTCTGACAATGGCATGGACAGTAAAATTAGAGCGTCGCCGCTGGTACTTCTTCTTGTTCGAGGAGGTTTCGACGACGTCCGACGCGAAGCGGACCGATTCTTCTCGGCGCAGCTGGTACTCCTCGTTGTTCTAGGAGGGCTCGACGACGTTCGACGCGATCCGGACCGATTCTTATTTCCTTCTTCATCTCCGTTTCTCTTTCCACCACAACCACCAACACCTGTAACTCCTCTTCCCAGATTATCAAATTGATTATATATTCTAATTAGTTGTTTAAAGGTAATTTGTTTTTTTATTATTATGATTATTTTATTTATTTAGACTTTCTAAAAGAGAGTTTGTTGTTGTAGGCTCTAATTTTTGTTGAGTTCAAATCTTGCAGATATGAGTTTATTATTTGAGTCTTTGGTAGTTGTTCACCTTTTCCCGAATTACTATGGTTATATATAATCACCTTTTGATTGCAGTAGAGTTTGTCTTCTAGATTGCACTTTGAATATCACTTCTAAACTCTATATCGTCCAGAATGCAACTAGGGATCACAGTTACTGGTCTCGCCATAGATTTTACTGCCTTAATATAGATGGTAACTTGTATAGAGAACTTTAACCATTTTATGGAAGTAAAATTCCTATAAAAATCATGATCTTTGAGTTTGATAACACATTATATATGGTATTTTCAAATATTGTTTTTGGTAGTTATTGGAGATTGATGTTTATAATTAAATAAAACTATAAAAGATACTACATATTAGAGAGGTCAGATTAAACAAGCTGTTGAACTTTGCTCGTCTTTTGTAATCATTGGGTAATCTTGATCTTAAAATATATTATTTAATTTAAACGGGAGAGATGATTTATCTATATCTTAAATCTTATCTAGCCAAGAATTGTTGAAATCCTATATAAGGAGACTCCTTCTGTTCTCTCACAAGGCAAAATTCACCGAATCCATAAAACCTAAGAAACTATCCCTCTACCATCACCATGGCCGACCCCCTCTGCATCATCACGTCTTCCACCATTGCCACATACATCACCACCAACACAGCCAATACATGCATCCGTATCCACCACCGCAACCATCGTGTCCAGCATCGGGTCCGACCCCGAGCATTCGTGTCTGTGTCCGTACCCATTCTTTTCATTCCGTTCAGCACACCAAAACACATCACGTGTCCAACCTTCGGACACGATGCAAGTACAAAGAGAAAATTCAAACAAAAATCCTGACCCTAACCTCGCCGCACCCATGTGCCGCAGCCCCGTGCCATCTCCGATCCTGGGCGCACCGAGGCCAACATCCGACTGCTGCCGCCGCCGTGAAGAACCGACCGCCCGGGGCTCCGCGCTTTGCCGAGCTCGCACGGAGCCGTGACCGACCCTCTCCGTCCGTGTCACCGTAGAAGTCTTCCGCCGACCGGAGCCGTAAGCCTTCGCCGCCACCCACCGGAACCCACTCCTCCGCACTAGCAACGCCCAGCCATGCCCCAGATCCATCGAGCCTCTGTGCGCCAGTCCCGGCGACCACGGCACGCCTCCAGACCCGTCCCGGCCACCGCCGTCGTGCGCGGTGCCTGGTCACGTCGACGACCACGACGTCGTCGTTCCCCCGCCCCGGTGAGCCGCCCAGACAGCCTCTCCGGCACGGCGGCGCTCGCCTCGCGGGGACGCGGACGCTGGCGGCGTGCGCTGTAGCTCGGCGCTCAGGCAGCAGATACAGGAGCTCCGCTGGTTCGACTGTGCATACGTGGCGCGGAGGAGCTAAAGATCCGGGCGGTGGAAGAGCGGCGCACGGAGGTCCGAGATCCGCGGGGAGTCGAGCGGCGCTATGGCTAGGGGTTTCCGGAGATTGGGGTCCGCCCGAGCCGTAGCCGCCGCTCCGCCGAGCCGCCGGTAGTCCGGTGCCCACGACCCCGCGTGTCCACCTCGGCGCCACCCTGAGGCGAGCGCTGCGAGCGGAGTACCCAGCCCTAGCCCGAGGCCGACCACTGTCGTCTCCCCGCACTCAGATCTCGAGAGTAGCCACGAACAGCTCGCGACCGAGGGGAGACCCTTTCCCCTCTCCGCCTGGGCGGACGACCGCCGCACACCGGCGACTTTCCGTCTTGCCCAGCGCCGCCGGCGAACTTCTTCCGGTGAACTCCCTATTTCCCCAATTTTACTCTGCAGCATTATGTTCTCTCTCTCTCCTCCTTTCTCTATTTCATTTGGTTTACATCATTATTATTATTATTATTATTATTATTATTATTATTATTATTATTATTATTATTATTATTATTATTATTATTTTGTATAAAATAAGTATAGGTACATGTGTTATTATGAGTATTATGTTGCTGTATTTTATTAGTATTGATATTATTTAATTTATTATTTCGGCTACTATATATATTATTACTGTTTTCCAAAAGAAAATTTTATTGTAACCTACACCTATTATCAAAACTAGATTTAAAATCCTTAAATCTATTATTCTAGCATTTTTCGACATTTCAAAGTATCGCTTTAACTTTAAAAAAAAAGATAGTTTGACAAAATTGGGTTTTAGTCCTAAAACTGTTTATTAGATTTTTCAAATGGTTATCTATAAATATTTTGGGAATAATCTTTATAGTTTTTAAGGGTTATAATTTATAAAGAAAAAGTTTTCTTAAGGATATATATTGAGATTTAACGGGATTATCTTTCTTTAAATCAATTTCCCCTAGATTATACCTGACCGTAACTAATCGAACATGTACTATTTTCTTGTAAACCTTGTATCGAGCTAGGCTAATCGGGCTAGCCTGAACTCAATAGAATTGTCGGTTTCACCAGCACAGGACCTCAGGCAAGTGCACTTTCTGATTGCTTTCGATTCATAATAGTCTTTTTATTTCATGTCTATACATATATCTTGCTACTTGTTGACACGCTCGTCACACGGAGTAGTCAGGAGGGGAAATATCTTAGTAGACAAGTGGACTACCCAGAACTATCCCATGAGTCTATTCTTGAACAATAGCATTTGCACACGGCACGTGTAGATGCCGGATTTACCCCCTAGCCGTTCACATGTCGAAACAGATATTTCACACCACCTAGATAGATATCTTTTATTAGTTTTTCCTTGTTTACTTCTCTATCGTGCTATGTCATCAGTTTCTTACTAGCTTTCATATTCCATATGCTATTTTCATGTCTTGTTAATTCTATTGTGTTTTGCATTGTCGTCGGTTTGTGTACTTGTTCCATTCCTGACTGGAAACCAACATTTTTCAGGTTTAGCCGCGATCACTGTTAGCATTGGGAAGACTTGGGTATGCTGAGGACAACCTAGAATAGAAAGCAACTGTATCAATTTCATTAATTGTAAAACTTGTATTTTTCTTTAAATATAAATGTTGTAACTGTTGTAATAAATTTAGAAATGTGAATGAGCATCAAATGTGATTTTTGAGCATTTATTTCTTGCGGGCTTGACAGCGTTCTACCGCCGACTCTGCGGCGTAGGCTTGCTTGGACACGTCTCGTATCCGAAAAGCGGGTGCGGGTCGTAACAAGTTTTTGTGGTGGCTCATGCAGGTCAGTTTTCGCAAGTTGTGCGAACTCGTGGTAGTAACATATTAGTCGTACTACTGCGAGCCTGTGACTAGGAAATGCTCATTCACAACTAGGAGTAAATCAATTTTAAGAGAATGGTTAGGACTAGGAGTCCCTAAATTAATTTGACTGTTGGGTAGCTAAGGTTGCTAGATAGGTCATATAGTTCAGATCAGAATTTATTTCTACACCTATTTACTAACTAGAGGAAATTTTCTAGAAAGATGTACTTTGAGTTTCTACATGATGATAGACTCTAAGGTGGGTGAACGCCTCTAACTTAGAACTTCTTTGGATTCAACTACTAATATCGACTATTTGTGCAAATTATTTTTAGATATTACCCTCTTACCATGTAGGTAGGTAATGCTTAATTGTTTCACATGTTGCCATAATAAACATTTTTTTAATTTCTAATTCTGTGGTCACATAAGAATCTTGAGTTAATTGTTGACTTAAGGTCTTCTCTCGATCGTTTGAATATCTGTAGAATAAGGATTGTAATGTTCATGTTATCTCCAGTCATTTCTCGATCGTTTTACTTATATTTTCTATTCCTAATCATTCGTACAATCTTACTTTTCTCCCTCTAAATTATCACCATATTGTAAGACCTGTATTGCTTATTTATAAGTTATTATATTTTCTAAAGGTCAGTATTTTATCTTCCCCCATTGTGTTTAAGCCTAACATGAACAAACTATCTATATATTTATTCTGCAAAAATTCAAGATATATATATATATATATATATATATATATATATATATATATATATATATATATATATATATATATATTTATTCTGCAAAAATTCAAGATATATATATATATATATATATATATATATATATATATATATATATATATATATATATATGTTTCCTTTGAATCTTGAACAATAGAGAAATAGAAATTTATATTTATATTTTTCTTTTTCTTGTCTTCGATCTTCTTCTCCTTCTCCATCATCTGATTTTCAAATTGATTTTCGAGAACATATATTTACATTTTCTATAATGATCAACTTGCTGGAATTCTAGAAAGCTCCTCTGAAATTCATGAATATAGTTGGAATAATTTTCGATGACTCGCGATGGCAAGACAGCAGCGCACTGTCGCCATTTATTTGAGTTATGGAGACTGCGGGTTCATTGCAGCCAGCAGCGCACTGGTGAGGCATGACCCCTAAGTTGAAGTAATTCCAGATAAGAATGAGTGATCGAACATTACTAAAACTATGTCTTGGTTGTCTTATTTAACCATTGAATTGTTATGTCAATATTGGGTAGAGTCGATAGAGTATTCGATGCCATATCATTCTTTAAGTCATGATACCAAGGATTTACTGCAGCCAGATGTACACTGGCGGGGCATAAATTTTCGGCAAAATGACTTCACGTAAACATATGGTTTTCGAAATATTATAGAAGACTAAATCCCTTTTGGCATGCGACTATTGATTTTCCTGGTTCACAACTCCATGAACCCTCAATTAAAATTTGATTAGTACTTATCTTCTCATTTCTTAAAACCCTTCCTTTTGGTACTTTGTCGTATCGATAGTAATTTTCCTAGAAATCATCCAAACATATTTAAATTACTTTCGCTAGATCCATAAACATACTTAGATTATGATTCAATCGTGCTAAACCAATTTCGAGTTGGATCATCCTTAACAACTTTTGAGCGCAACTAGAATATGTGATTATATTTCGTTCATGTTAATTCGCATATTTTCTAGATTTAGAGTACATAATCGTGCTTAATGTCTGTTATCTAAACTTATTTTAGTTCCTGTCCTTGAGCACGTATTAATTTTGACTAGATCCTTTGACCATATAATTTGGCCATATAATTTGTATCCTGTCTAAACAGTTGTTCGTGATTAAACCAATTTCCTTGATCACCCTTAAACAAATGTGACCGTGATTCGGTACGATTCTGATCGTGTCAAATCGCATATTTCTAGTCTGCTATTTAATTATTTTATTTTATTTTATCCACGATCACGCGTGACTAATTTGATCAATACTCATATCATCCACTTGACTAAATCAATGGTCGTTTCTATTCACATCGGTCGAAATCTCATTTCTTGAATATATTCTTAGTCGTACCTAGTCGTATCCTTGAAATTTCGAGGACGAAATTTTTCTAAGGTGGATAAATTTGTAACTCCTCTTCCCGGATTATCAAATTGATTATATATTCTAATTAGTTGTTTAAAGGTAATTTGTTTTTTTATTATTATGATTATTTTATTTATTTAGACTTTCTAAAAGAGAGTTTGTTGTTGTAGGCTCTAATTTTTGTTGAGTTCAAATCTTGCAGATATGAGTTTATTATTTGAATCTTTGGTAGATGTTCACCTTTTCCCGAATTACTATGGTTATATATAATCACCTTTTGATTGCAGTAGAGTTTGTCTTCTAGATTGCACTTTGAATATCACTTCTAAACTCTATATCGTCCAGAATGCAATTAGGGATCACAGTTACTGGTCTCGCCATAGATTTTACTGCCTTAATATAGATGGTAACTCGTATAGAGAACTTTAACCATTTCATGGAAGTAAAATTCCTATAAAAATCATGATCTTTGAGTTTGATAACACATTATATATGGTATTTTCAAATATTGTTTTTGGTAGTTATTGGAGATTGATGTTTATAATTAAATAAAACTATAAAAGATACTACATATTAGAGAGGTCAGATTAAACAAGCTGTTGAACTTTGCTCGTCTTTTGTAATCATTGGGTAATCTTGATCTTAAAATATATTATTTGATTTAAACGGGATAGATGATTTATCTATATCTTAAATCTTATCTAGCCAGGAATTGTTGAAATCCTATATAAGGAGACTCCTTCTGTTCTCTCACAAGGCAAAATTCACCGAATCCATAAAACCTAAGAAACTATCCCTCTACCATCACCATGGCCGACCCCCTCTGCATCATCACGTCTTCCACCATTGCCACATACATCACCACCAACACAGCCAATACATGCATCCGTATCCACCACCGCAACCATCGTGTCCAGCCTCGGGTCCGACCCTGAGCATTCGTGTCTGAGTCCGTACCCATTCTTTCATTCCGTTCAGCACACCAAAACACATCACGTGTCCAACCTTCGGACACGATGCAAGTACAAAGAGAAAATTCAAACAAAAATCCTGACCCTAACCTCGCCGCACCCATGTGCCGCAGCCCCGTGCCATCTCCGATCCTGGGCGCACCGAGGCCAACATCCGACTGCTGCCGCCGCCGTGAAGAACCGACCGCCCGGGGCTCCGCGCTTTGTCGAGCTCGCACGGAGCCGTGACCGACCCTCTCCGTCCGCGTCACCGTAGAAGTCTTCCGCCGACCGGAGCCGTAAGCCTTCGCCGTCATCCACCGGAACCCACTCCTCCGCCCTAGCAACGCCCAGCCATGCCCCAGATCCATCGAGCCTCTGTGCGCCAGTCCCGGCGACCACGGCACACCGCCAGACCCGTCCCGGCCACCGCCGTCGTGCGCGGTGCCTGGTCACGTCGACGACCACGACGTCGTCGTTCCACCGCCCCGGTGAGCCGCCCAGACAGCCTCTTCGGAAACCCCAATCTTCGGAAACCCCTAGCCATAGCGCCGCTCGACTCCCCGCGGATCTCGGACCTCCGCGCGCCGCTCTTCCACCGCCCGGATCTTTAGCTCCTCGGTGCCACGTACGCACAGTCGAACCAGCGGAGCTCCTGCATCTGCTGCCTGAGCGCCGAGCTACAGCGCACGCCGCCAGCATCCGCGTCCCCGCGAGGCGAGCGCCGCCATGCCGGAGAGGCGCTCCGCCCGAGCCGTAGCCGCCGCTCTGCCTAGCCGCCGGTAGTCCGGTGCCCACGACCCCGTGTGTCCACCTCGACGCCACTCTGAGGCGAGCGCTACGAGCGGAGTACCCAGCCCTAGCCCGAGGCCGACCACTGTCGTCTCCTCGCACTCAGATCTCGAGAGTAGCCACGAACAGCTCGTGACCGAAGGGAGACCCTTTTCCCTCTCCGCCTGGGCGGACGACCGCCGCACGCCGACGACTTTCCGTCTCGCCCAGTGCCGCCGGCGAACTTCTTCCGGTGAGCTCCCTATTTCCCCAATTTTACTCTGCAGCATTATGTTCTCTCTCTCCTCCTTTCTCTATTTCATTTGGTTTACATTATTATTATTATTATTATTTTGTATACAATAAGTATAGGTACATGTGTTATTATGAGTATTATGTTGCTGTATTTTATTGGTATTGTTATTATTTAATTTATTATTTCGGCTACTAAATATATTATTACTGTTTTCCAAAAGAAAATTTTATTGTAACCTACACCTATTATCAAAACTAGATTTAAAATCCTTAAATCTATTATTCTAGCATTTTTCGACATTTCAAAGTATCGCTTTAACTTAAAAAAAGAGATAGTTTGACAAAACTGGGTTTTAGTCCTAAAACTTTTTCTTAGATTTTTCAAATGGTTATCTATAAATATTTTGGGAATAATCTTTATAGTTTTTAAGGGTTATAATTTATAAAGAAAAAGTTTTCTTAAGGATATATACTGAGATTTAA
>JANAVB010018199.1:21391925-21591925 GCA_029216955.1 Iris pallida | reverse complement strand
ACCGCTCCCGACAGGCCAGGGAGCTGCCGTCCCCCAATTGGAGACGGATCAGAGGTTCAGCGGTGGTGCGGCCCGGAGTAATGCGGCGCCAAGATGAAGAGGATCTGTTGTTAGTGTTAGCCTCCGACAGATGGGAGAATCTAGAGTATCTTGCTCTCATGAACTTCGTCCATAAGGAGGTCTCGGTGCGTAACTTCCACCATAGCTTAAAGGAGCATGCATCCACGATGTGAGCGAGTCTGCAGAAGCCCAGACCACCTTCTCCAGTGGGTTTGGCCATCGTCTCCCAACCGGCCCAGTGATGTTTATCTTTGTCGTCACTCTGACCCCAGAAGAACTTGGCGAAGAAAGATTCAAGAGAGTGGAGCACCTTCATGGGGGGGAGCAGACGGCCAGAATGTACATCGGGATGGACGATAAAACGTGTTTAATGAGGATCGTTTTGCCTCCTGGTGATAAGGTTGCGTTGTGCCATCCAGTGATGAGTTTGCGGATCTTGTCTGCTAGGTGGTCGTATATGCCAG
Organism: Iris pallida; assembly: GCA_029216955.1. NCBI lineage: Eukaryota > Viridiplantae > Streptophyta > Magnoliopsida > Asparagales > Iridaceae > Iris > Iris pallida. Next base: position 21,591,401 of record JANAVB010018199.1, on the reverse strand, counting down.
AGTTGGCCCTGCCGTACACCAGCGGGCAACCGAGGTAAATGAAGGGGGGTAGGCCGTTCTGAAAGAGGTCTTGTTGGCGAGCAGGGTGGAGTGGGTTCTGTCTGCTTTGTGATGCGTGTAGATGACAATCTTATTGTTGTTGACACGCTGACCCGAGCAGTTGGTGTATCTGGCGATCGTGATCAAGACGACCTCTATCGAACCGCTGTCTCCAGATGAGAAGATGAGGATATCGTCCGCGTAGGCCAGGTGAGTGATAAGAGGGCATCCGGTGGTGGTGTGGAAGTGGTTGAAACCGGCCATACCGGGCATGCTGTTGAGGCTTCTGCTGAGGGCTTCGGCCGTGAAAATGAAAATGGTGGAAGAGAGCGGGTCCCCCTGTCTAACCCCGCGAGTAAAACGAAAGAAACCCGCCGCCTGGCCGTTGATCACGGTGGAGAACCATGCATTGTTGATAGATCTGAAGACGATGTCAATCCAAGTTTCGGAGAAGCCAAAGGCCTTGAACACCCAGATCATGAATTGCCAGTCTAGGCGGTCATATGCTTTTTCCATGTCTAGTTTGATGGCAACGTTCCCCCCTCGACGGGAACTTTATGCACGTGATCATCTCTTGCGCAAGAAGGATGTTATCAGTAATATTGCGGCCTTTAACGAACCCGCTTTGCTCTTCGGAAATGATCTTGGGGAGAAGATCGGACATCCGATTGGCGATAATCTTGGATATGATCTTGTTGGTGATGGTGCAAAGGCTAATCGGACGAAAGTCTTTAAAGGTTTTCGGATTGTCTTTTTTGGGAATAAGGATGATGTTGGCGCAGGAGATTGAATTATGGTATCCAGCCCCTTGGAGAAAGGCAATAGTGACTTCGACTAAGTCGTTTTTAATGATGCCCCAGCAAGCTCTAAAGAAGACACCGTTGAACCCGTCAGGCCCCGGGGCACTGTGCTCGTTAATGGACCAGACCGCAGCTTTGACCTCCTCCTCATAAATGGGGGCCAACAAAGTCTCGTTGTCATGATCGGTAATAAGGGAGGGGATGACCGATAAAAGCGTCTCGTCTCTAGTGACCTGCTCCTTGGTGAATAGGCTGGAGAAGAAGTTCACGGCTGCGACCTGGATCCCGGCCTGGTCGTCGATTAGATTGCCATTGTCGTCGAGAATCCGGTATAATTTTAATTTGTTCCTGCGTCCTTTAACGCAAGCATGGAAGAACTTGGAATTGCGGTCACCAACGGTGTTCCAGGTCAATCTGGCTTTTTGCTTTCAGAATTCATTCTCCACTCTTAGCCTAGATTTAAGAAGAGCTCTGGCTAGGTTTAGGGATGAGCGGGTCTCCGGGGAGTTGGAAATGGCAAAAGTGGACTCCGCGCGGGTGACGTCGTCCTCCGCCTCGCGAATGGCCTGGAAGATGTTGCCGTATTCCTCTTTGCTCCATGATGATAGGGCCTTACGAGTGGCTTTGAGCTTAGACGCCATCCGGGTCATGGGGTCAATGTCAGAGACAGAGTTCCATGCCGAAGCAACGATGTTCTGAAATTGTGGGTGATGACGCCAAAAGTTGAGGAATCGGAAAGCTTTCTTGTTGCCGGTGTGATTGCTTCTGATTTGGACAAGAAGAGGGGAGTGATCCGATTCGGTGGAGTTGAGATGGGAGAGATTGGTGATCAGGCCCATGTCGGACCATTTGTCGTTGATCATCGACCAATCAAGTCGGGAATACTGTCGCCTGTGGCCTTCTTGCATGTTGCACCAGGTGAATGTACTGCCGAGGAAGGAGATTGGGGTGAGGTTCCCGTGAAAGGTAAACTTGTTGAAATCATCCATAGCTGGCTTAGGGGGGGACGGCCACCAGACTTCTCTACGATACAAGCAACCGTGTTAAAATCGTCGATGCAAAGCCACGGCAGTCCTTGCGGATGAATCCTCAAGAGGTCTGCCCAGAGCAGTCTGCGCACAGGGATGTCGCAACTGCCATGAACGACGGAGATAACGGAACGGGACTTGAGAGCCGGGTGTTCAACCCAGCAAGTAAGAGCCTGGGGAGAGTCATGGATGGTGCCAAATTGGAAGTCTTGAGCAAGAAAAATCCAGATGTCGTTGCCGCCCGCGATGGCGTGCGGGAAGCCTAACTTGAGTTGAGTGGCTTTAAGTTTTTTTTGAGGGATTTTTGGTTCGATAATAATTAATAGGTCAATTCGGTGAGTCTTCTTGAGGCTGAGAATTATGTTCATCGTCGATTTGTTCCCGAGCCCTCTGACATTCTAGGAGATGATGTTAAGCATCAGATGGAGAAACGGGGTGGGGTTGGTTGTGCTTCGAGGTGGACCTGGTAGTCCTTGCCGTCATCTGCTTTTGTTTGTTTTTATTCTTCTTGGAAGCATTGTTTTTGGTTAGGGCGCTAATGGGTCTGTTGTTTCCTGACTCATTGATTGGCCGGTCTTGAACGCTGCCACCTTCAGCGACCGCGTCGATGAGTGAGTCGTTGTCCTGATCTTCCAGGACACAAGGGGTTGCCACGATCCAGAAACCCTGCTTCCTTGGCTTGCCAAAATCTGCCGGTTAAGAAGTGGGTGTGAGAGGTCCGAGTGACCTTTGTGGGAGTAGGAGGTTCTAGGTCTGCCCGTATTGCCTCGAACTGCTCGGAGCAGCTAGCCGACGATACCTTTCCCTGTTTTTGAGAACGGTAATAGGGAGGTAGGGTGGAGTGGGAGGCCTCGTGGGAGGGAGGTGTGGTGATCTCAGGTTGAGTTTGGGTGGTTTGGGTGTGATCGGCGTTTGGGTGTCCGCTTATCTTGGGGGAATCCTGTTGGCCGGAGGTGATGGGAGGGGGGATGCAAAGCTCTCTGTGTGCTTCATCGGAAGGGGTGCCTGAGAGGAGTTCGAACGAATTGTGGAGTACGAGGGTGAAGGGATTGAAAGGGATGATAGCTCGATAGGTTGTGGCAGTCGTCTGGAGGTGGGGGAGAGTCTGACCATCGATCTGATGGAGGGGGTCGGGATTCGATTTGTGGATGATGTTGGCGGGGTATTTTTGAGCAGTGGGCGCACGTGGGGTGCGCGGGATTTTCTTCTTTAGTTCGGGATGAGCTCGGAAGCAGTGTTGCATTTGATGGCCACTCATCTGACAGTGTTCAAAGAAAATAATATAGTTGTCATAAATTAGCTCCTGACTGTGGGATGTGTCTCCGAGCTCGATCTCTATGAGTTTGGGTGGGTCGTTAGCAAGGTCTAGCTCCACACATATCTTCGCGTAGTTGTACTTGGAGAGGTTGCGAGTTTCTTCCGCAATGGCAACCAGGGTCCCGAAGGAGCTGGCGATACGTTTGAGGGCGGCTGCGGGGAAGCATACCAGGGGGAGGTTGGGGAGGGTGATCCAGGTAGAGATGATTGTTGAGTCAAAGTTTGGGTTGAATTCGGGAGACCATTTGACCACTTTAGCGATCTGCGTACCTATTCTGACAGTGCCCTTAGCCCGGGCAATTGCGAAGTCCGAGTAGGAAGAGAGGTGAAGGAGCATATGTTTGGGGTCGAGTGGAGCTACCCGGAAGTCCGCGGAGAGGCCCCACCCAGCGATCGCTGCCGAGACAATGGGGATCTTCGGCCATCCAGAGCCGAATTTGAGAACGAACGACTTGGAAAATGAGGAGGACAGGGAATGGATTTCAGACGAGGCAAAGAGAACCCGTATGGGTGCGCCATCGGAAGGAGGCGAGAATTTAAGGTCCGGAAGAAGAATCTCAGCCGACGACGAAGGAGAGCGCTGCCTCCGATCTGACCTAAGAGCCTCGGCGTAGGAGGCGCCGGCCGCGAAACCGGGAAGGGTCGATGCAGAGGGGGCGATATGGGTGGCTGCAGGGGGCGCCAAAACGGGGGAGCAGCTCCGGGATGAGATCGAGCAGGGGATGGCGCCAGACTGCGCTAACACGTTGGGGGCCCCGGGTTGCACGAACCCGTATTGCGCCAAAGGGCTGGGGGGAGGAACCCCGGGGTGCGCCAAGAGGCTGGGAGAGGAAGCACCAAGGAGCGCTAATAGGCGGGGGGAAGAGACCCCGGATTGCGCCAAGAGGCGAGGGGGAGAAAGCCCAGATAGCGCCAGGGGGTGTGAGGAGGACTCCTCGGGTTGCGCCAAACGGATGCGGGGGGGGGTGCGCTCAGACTGCGCACAAGGGGGACCTTGGCCTGAGGAGCGCAAGGTAGGATGCCCGCACTCTAAAAGAGGGCTGCGCTATGGCCTGGAACGCGCACAGGAGGCACGTGGCCATCCTTGCAACTGCGCCAAACGATGGTCCTATCCGTCGGCTGGACCGCGCCAAAGGCTTCCACTGGTCCCGAGGGGGGACAGGAGCATGCGGGAGCCACGTGCTTCCCAGCGCCCAAGGGAGCCACGTGCTCCCCAGCTCCCGAGGGCGGGAGGGAATTTGAAAGCGTTGAGAGCCCCGAGGAGGGGGTAGAGGGAGGGAGGGGAAGCTGGCCCTCCGGGCAGAGGCCGCCGGGCCCGTAGCCTGCACGGGCGACGTAGCTGCAGCCGGGGCGGTGGAGAAGAAGAGCAGCGGGGGCGGCGGCCGTGGCCCCGCGGCTGCGCTCCATCAGCCGAAGCTGCTCATCAGTCCACCCTGGGCGCTGAGCCGGAGGGGGCGGGGGGGGGGGGGGGGGGGGCGGGGAGGTCAGGCGACGGAGCGACGTGAGGCTGGGGGGGTCGGGGGCTAGCCCGAGCGCGCCTCGGCGGACGCCGACGAGCGCAGGGCGACGCTGAGATCTGACAGCCCTGAGCAGCCGCCGCGGCTACGAGCCAGCACGACAGATGCGACGGCGGTGGGCGAGGCATGAGGGGGAAGGGATGGGAAGGTGGCGGCTAGCAGCGCCGGGGAGGGCTCCATGCCGACGGAGAGGGGAGAAGGGGGAAGGGGGAGCTCGGGGAGATCATGCCGAAAAAAAATATATATATATATATATATATATATATATATATATATATATATATATATATATATATATATATATATATATATATATATATATAAAATTGGTATATGGCTTATGTATGTGTGTGGAAGAGTAAAGGTAATGTTTAGGTAATGCATATGGTAAGGAATAATAAGCTAAGGTATATTGGTATGAGTCTACACATATATTATATGGTATGATACATAAGGTATTAGCTAGTGTTACCCAATATTAGCTAGGATAACTTCGTATGGCTTGGTATGGACTAGAAAACCTAGTTTGGCCAAGGTATTGATCCTAAAACTAATGTATTGACTAATAGTTCAGGTATTTGAGATACGGGCTAAGGTATTAGGTAAATGTGTGATACAGATTAAGATAATGTGATACGGGATAAGGTAAATAGCTATAGGCTAAGGTATTGCTAAAAATTATAGGTAAAAGTATATAATAGGATAATATATGATAGGTACTTATTAGTATAGCCTAGAAACCTAGTATTGGCCTAGTATGAACTAGTATTGACTAATTTGACCTAGTTAGCACCTAAAAATCAAATAGTATCTTGTTAAGACCTAGTATAACTTTACAAACCTTTTAAATTGGTAAAATCAACCTAGAAATTAGAAAATGACCTAGTTTAACTGTGTTAACCTAAATTTGACCTAGTTTGACCATAGAAGCAAGGTATTGACCTTGTTTAACCATAGAAGCAAGGTATTGACCTAATTTGACTTCTATGATCTAGAATTGACCTAGAAATCACATTCAATTAGATAACAATGGTTACCACTCCAAAACAACAATTGACATTGATATTTCATATTTAGGTCTTTGTAACTCTATTTTGGATATCGATCCACACCCATTGCTCAAGACCACAGGCGAGTACATTCTCTGAAAGTTTTCGTTATCTTGATGACTTCTTTGATATCAATCGATAGTTTTATACTTGATTCCTGACACGAGGGTACACGGATTAGGATTCCGTCATGAGATACTATTTCTTGTATATTTTGGTGTATTTGTGTAAGCCTTGTTGTTGGTCTTGTACTTGTATGGACAACGATTCCTGAGGGGATTAGCTGCCCTCACAGAGAAATTTGTGTCATAACATACCATGGTTCGATCCATTATACTAGTCGGAGGCTGGGGAGATATTAGTAGATTATGTGATCATGCCCTAGATGCTTGTGCATAGCTCACCCTTACTCAATGTGTGATTAGGGTCGGGCGTCCCGGAACCCGGCCTGGGCTCGCTGTCACTTCAGCCCAGCCCGGCCTGTACTAGCTCGCCTAAACTTAGGTCTGAGCTGGGCCCGAGAATCCAAGCCCGAGCCCGGCCCCTATTTTTTTAAAAAACAACGGTTGGCCCGCATAGGCTGGGTCAGGCTCGGCCCGGTCAGCCGATTTAATATTTTTTGACTTTTTTTTGAATTTCTTTTGACTGATTAGGTTTTTTTAAACAAATTAGCCCCACTATATAACCGTTTTGACCGTTTTGGGGGTTTTTTGTCATCAAAAAACCTTTCCAGCAACTATATTTGGAGGGTAGGGGGATAATTTGGCTTCAAAAATTCTATAAATAGGCCATAAATCTCATTTTCCAAACACAAACCATTCTAACCATCACCAAAAAAAATTCAAGCTCACAAGAAAATTTTAAGAAATTTTTGCAAGCAATTTCGGCGCTCTACGACTTCCCGATCAAGCTCCCAACCCCGATCCAATTCTTTTTTTTGTTTCCTTCCTATTTTTATTTTTTTACATTTACAAAATAGTTTTCTTTCCTCCCCCTCTCTCTTTTTTGAGAAAAAATAATTTTCGGTTTATTTTATTTTTGGTATCCTTCCTCTCTTCTAAATTATTTTTATTTGTCTTTTTAAAATGGCCGGACAAGGTTTAAACTAACCTATTGACGCTGTCGGATAGACTTATGAATATTTTAATACTTTTTTGAGGGAAATTCTATTCCTGAGAATTTAATTGGTTCACCTCCTGAAGTTGCTAGTGCTACCCAAAATGTTGTAAACAGGAAGAAAAAAATTAAAGTTGGGAATTTTTTGTTATTCTTAATGAAACTAATCCTGATGACTCACTTGTTTTAGATCAGAAAGAGAACCAGTTCTGTATGCGGTACAATGCAAGAAATTTCCAACATATACAAATGGAAGATGGGAGGTGGCACGGGTACCATATCAAGACACCACGAAACCTGCTACGGCCCGAGCACAATTCCGACGTCCTAAACCCAAATAAATTTTGGAGGTGCCACGGTTCTTCAATGAGTACGTTTTCCTATTCCGATGCTCATCATAAAACTGAATTGACTAAATATATTATTGATGATGAACTTCCATTCACTTCGGGTGAAAGTGAATCTTTATATGATTATGCCGCAAGTTCTTTAAATCCATGTTTTCGTAAAGTTACTAGAGGCACTGTTAGAAAAGAGGCTAAAAGACTTTTTACTGAAAAAAACTGCTTTAAAAGAAAGTTTATCGCATGTTAGTAAAATAGCTATTACTTTTGATATTTGGACAAGTAAGCAAAATTATGCTTATATTTGTATCACGTCACACTACATAGATTCATAATGGATGTTGCAAAAGCTCATCGTCTGTCTAAAAACTTTAGAATTTCCACACACGGGCTCTGTAATTGCAGGCGCTATTTCAAAACACGTGCATGAATATGATATTCACCATAAAATATTTTCTGTATCTTTTGATAATGCTAGTAATAATAATTCTGTTATATCTTCATTGTCTTTACTGTTTCAGCCCATTTTAGAAGGTAGATTATTGCATATTAGGTGTGCTTGCGACATTATTAACTTAGTTGTAAAAGAAAGCCTCGAGTTTTTTAATACACATTTAGAGACTCTTAGACAATGTTTACACAGCTTGAACACGTCTCCAAGTAGGCAACAAGCTTTTAAAACCACATGTGCACATTTTGGTATTCGTTTTAAAAGATTTGTTAAGGATGTACCACATAGATGGAATTTGATATTTAATGTTGAAATCCGCAATTCCCTTTAAGGATGCTATTACATATTTTTGCAATATGGATGACAATTTTGAATATTGAGTAACTGATGATGATTGGATAGTTGCTTCTTCTATTTGTGAATTTTTAGAAACTTTTTACAATGCTACATGTACTCTTTCTGGTGTTTATCATCCCACTTCTTGCTTAGCTTTACGGAAACTTTGTAACATGTCTTACTTATTTTCTGAATATAGAAATGTTCCTAATTTTGACTCTGTTGTCAAAAAAATGGAAGCTAAATTCAATAAATATTGGGGTGATGTACCTCTTTTATATTGTTTGGCTTCCATTTTTGATCCTACGATCAAATTAGATGGCGTAGAGGCTTTGTTAGATGACTTTGCAGAAAATATGGATGTTGATGCTAGTGACTTGAAAATAGAAATGAGGGTAGTGTTGGATAGATTAGTAATGCTTTATGAAGACAAAGTTGTGTCGACCCGACCAAGTCAAGTGGGTACTAGTAGTAGCTCTGGCTTGGCGTCTAAGTTATCACACGCCAGTCGTATACTACAAAGGAAGAAACAAAAACACTCTTCTCAACCCACTCAAGAGTTGTCTTTATATCTAAGTTCTTATGAAGAAGAAGATGAATCTTCAAATCACTTTACCATTTAGAATGGTGGAAAAAATATGACAAAAGATTTTATGTACTTTCTACCATAGCACGTGATCTACTAATGGTCCCGGTGTCCACGGTAGCATCAGAGTCATTTTTTACTGTAGGATCAAGGATCTTAAGCAGGAAGAGGAGCCGATTGAAGCAAGATATCTTGGAAGCTTGTGTATGTGTTCAATATTGGATTCAAGCCGAGAAAAGAATCCAAAACCAAAGAGATGAAGATGCTGACATCAACGAGCTGGACTATGAATCGCTTACAATGGATGAAGCTTCTGGAACCGAAGAAGAAGAAGAAGAATGACTCAAATGTATGAATTAGTAAACTTACAAAACAAAAAGGAACGAAAAAAGCAAAAAACAAAAACAAATAGAAACAAAAAAAACTAAAGAAAGAAAGAAACTTAAAACAAAACAAAACAAAAGAAAAGAAAGAAACTTAAAACAAAAAACAAAACAAAAAAGAACCAAAAAACCAGAAAAACAAAAAATAAATAAATAAAGAAAATTAAAATAAAACAAAAAAACGAAAAAAAACTTTTTAAAAAAACAAAACAAAACAATAAACTAAAAAAACACAAACTTAAAACAAAACAAAAAAAACTTTAAAAAAACACAAACTAAAAACAAAAACAACACAAACTTAAAACAAAACAATAAAACTTAAAACAAAAACGAAAAAAACAAAAGAAAGAAACTTAGAACAGAAACAAAAAAAAACAAAAGAAAGAAAGAAACTTAAAACAAAAACAAAAACTTAAAAAAAACACAAACTTAAAAGAAAACAAAAAAAAGTTGAAACAAAAACAAAATAAACAAAAAATAACAAAAAAACACAAACTTAAAACAAATTTTTTTAACTCCGCCTATGACAAGCAAAGCTTGCACTGCCGGTCCCAAGCACGGATAAAGGAGGAGGAAAAAAAAAATTAAAACATCAACTTAAACTTAGAAAGAAATAAAGAAACTAAAAAAGAACAAAATAACATAATAAACTTAAAATAAAATAAAACATAACAAAAGAACATAAAATTTAAAACAAAAACAAAAAAACTTTAAATAAAATAAAATAACAAATAAAAAAACTAAATGAAATAACAAATAAAATAAAATAAACTATATAAATAAAAAATAAAAAAAACTAGAAACAAAAAACTTAAAGAAAAATAAAAAAAAAACGAAATGGAAAAAAAAATTGGCGGGCCAGCCCGGTCCAGCCCTACCCATGCCGAGTCATTGGGCCGGGCTGGGTCCATCCACGCAAATCAGGTCGGGCCAGGCCCGGCCCTCCTCTCTTTGTCCGGCTGGCCCCAGGCCAAGCCCGGTTCAGCCCGACCGATGTGGGCCGCGTGTCACGCCCAGAACCAGAATACTGGAGAGCGGGGGCAGACATAGCCAGCTACGTATATGAAATGGATTCCATCTCGCTATACGGTCACGGCTGTCTAGATACATGAGGGTTTATCTACAAGCCAACAGTCTCTTAAGGTCATGAACAAGCCTAGCGTCTCAATCACAAGCAAGTAAGTAAAAGGTTACAAGAAGTATGATCATTAAATATACAATAGTAAGGCGTCCCAAACATTACATATTCAGCTGATCATGAAGCTAGTCGTTACAAAATGTCAGGACTAGCAAGAGTTTAGTCATACATGATCAACCCTAGGATCTGTCAATCATGTTACAGCCCGTAGGCAGACAGTAAGTAAAGTGCAATCGAGCTAAACAGGTGCTCGTCGGCTAAACGCCTCAAAAGAATATTTTTACAATAAAGTGGGAGATCAAAAATAAACCCACTCGTTGCCAGGGTTCCGTCTAGTGCCACCATCTGGCTGGAAGGTCGGTAGATCCTCTGGAGCTGCTCCGAAATCTGGCCACACAAAACCAGCTGGGTCAAACCCCAGAAAGAGCAAGTGCCACAAAGGAAGCTTCACTTAGGAACTAAAACCAGCAATCAGCACAAGATATAAATAAAAGTAAGAACTGGAAATAAAAAAAATACATCAGGATGATATACGACGAGATAACCATGGAACTATTCAGATAACTAGGTTACAACCCGTAAACCAAACAAGGACCGGGGTTGTAACCCTTCGTCTGAACAGAACTTGGAATTCTCACCATTTATCGGTAAAATAAATACAAGCATTCTGGTCATTCAATAATCTGGAACAGGATCAGGGCAAGACTAGACTAGTTAGACTCCATCCAATCATTTCACGGCCAAGCAAGAATTACGGCTTGATACTTTAACTAACTAGGGTTGTCACAAGCCTAATTACTAACAAGATGCAGTGAGATTATTCCACAGCCACAAGCCCTGCAGAGCATCCAGGTTACCTGGGTTGAAGGATTTAGAGTTGAATTCAGGTGGGTACATTGTCCAGGAAACGAATGTACCCTTAGGTAGCTTGAAGGGTGCAACACATGACAGTGTGCTGGAAATGTGCCCTACTCGACGGCAGGCTACAGATCCCGAGGCGTGCCCAGGTAACGGGATTGCCTGTAGCTGGGAAATCTCTTCATGACTACTGTGTAATTCTAGTTGTTAACCTAGTCCAATTTATTAGGTACTCCTGACCGTGGTACTCAGGAGTCCCTATCCTAGACATGATGTAAGACAGGACTGGTTTATTTGTACAAGCACAATCGCCCACGGTGTCCAGGTAATTTATACAGGTCATGTCACGTCAGGTAGAGCTTATCAAGATATATCATGTCAGGTTTACTTGTCAGGAGTGCGCCACGACGGGCCGCTATCATGTCATGTCATGTTACTGTCGTGCCTTGCCATGTCAATTCTTGCCATACCACGTCAAGTACAATAGTCGTTTCCATCATGTCAATCAAATCGTGATTTATCAAGTTTAGGACAAAAGGCGTAAGGATATAAAATGGGCGTAAAATATCAAAAAAAGGAATAAATAGTACGCTATAGGAACCCAAGTTTACGCGTGTACTACTACGCTAGGCCAATTAAACCCGAGCGTAAACAGCACTACGCAGACAAGAGCAAGGTAAGATAGCTTTACGCTAGCAAGGTGCATGCGGGAGGGGTTTTTATGCTAGTCGGATTGTACGTGCGTAAAACTCTCTGCAATTGAGATTCCATACGAGAAACACTTGAGCATAACTTTTACGCTAGCAAGGGTTGGCTCGGGTCAAGGGTTTACGCTGGCAAGGCTTCACGCTAGCAGGATTTTACGCTGGCGGGAGAGTCCCGAGCGTAAAATCAGTCAGCGTAAGCAGAGCTCGATTTTACGCTAGCTCGATTTTACGCTTGCGGGTAAGCCCCGGGCATAAAATTCAAGCAGCGTAAAACGAGGTACGCTGTCACGTGATGCGTGTGCGTAAAAGGGAACTACGCTAACACGTTAAGACGTGGGCGTAAAAGCTGAGGAATACGCTGGCACGCAATGCGTGGGCGTAAAACTCCATCTCGGCCAGGACTTGGTGAAATCCGGCCATCCCAAGACCCAAACTTGTGTAAAATCATGAGGCCTACTCCATGGAACTCTTAGTTTTCGAAAACAAGCCATTATAGTAGATCAAACCAAGAAATCCGAAAATGAAATAAACATAGATCTGCACGAAGTGAGCCATGGAAGTTGAAAACACTAAGTACTAAAGGGACTTAGAATCGTATGGAGAAGAAAATAAAACAATAAAATGTGAGTTCCTCCATGAAGCAAGTTGCACTTGCCGGTGGGGTTAAGTGGAGCTCTACGCTGGGTGGAGGAAGAAGAAGAAGAAGAAGAAGAAGAATTGCTGAGTTATGAGGAGAGAGAAAGGTGGTTGGGATATAAATGGAGGTAAGTGGTGGTAGGTAGGGGGTTCACCCCCTTGGTTCATGATGAGCCAAGAGCAATCCCAAACCGAACCAAGCCAACCCAAACCAAGAATAAACCAAGCCTAGGGAGGAAATTAAGCAAGGAAATCATGCAATACAAGAATAAATACGTACACGTATTCCAAAAATACGTAATACGAACCACAGGCATTACACCGCGGGCCGGTCCGGCCCGAATCACACCTTGAACCCTCACCTCACACAGGGTGTAGCCTGATCTTACTATTACTTGTGCATAGCTTTCCATGTATGGCCGACCTGATCCATTACCTGTACTTGTGCATAGCCGGTCGTATGGAATAGCATGATCTTGTCCCAAGCTGATTACATAATAAACTAATATCTCAAGACACATTTTAGTATTATATGATATATTCTAATTATTACATGCTGATACATTCGTACTCATGGTTACATATAGTTCATACTTGTCCATGATATGATTATCTGCTTTTCTATATTCTCACTATTCAGTGTTGCTTATCCATCATGTATTTCCATTACTTACTATTAATTATATTTTTTGTCAATTTAACGGAACTGCTGTTAGTTATGTACTTTGCTCTAATCTTGATTGGATAACATTTTTCAAAGGATCTAGAGGACATTTGTCCTACTTATTATGGACCAAGAGTAGACGGATTATGCCCTGGAGCTTCCTTTAGAGCCAATGCCCGTTAAGGAGGCACCACCACTAGTGGCTTAGCTAGTAGCTAGTATTACTGGATTTGTCTCCAGGGTATGAGACTTGGGATGTTTATTTATTTGAGACATGCACTTATGCTGAGATTTTAGACTCTTAGACTCTGTTGTGGATTTGAATTATGCTAATAGACTTCTCCTGTTTATCATTTCATATCTTTATCTCATTATTGTGCCATATCTTTCTTATAGTTATTTGTGATTGAGTATGAATGTTAGATATTTATATAATGTCCTCTTTGTATATGTGATATCATTGACAGGTTGTGACATATATATTCATTAGATATGTTAGACGATACTGTTGACCTAGACAGCGTTCTAGCGCCGATATTGTGGCGTAGGCTGGACGTACCCACGTACTCGTGCCCCTACACTGGGTGCGGGTCATGACAATAGATAAGAGTGCGTATAAGAGAAAGAACACGCACTCAGGCAACCTGGTGCTCTGGGTGGTCACCATCGAGTAGAAGGTCCGATAGATCCTCGGGCTCCTCTACTAAATCTGGCCAAACAAAACCAGTAGGATTAGGCCCCCAAATAGCAAGTACCACAAAAGGAAGGCAAACTATAAAATAAAATCTGCATACAATCATAACCATACTAAAGTAAAAACAGTAAAAGCAAGTAGGAATAATGTAAATATACAGTACTGTATATAAAGAAAACTAGAAACATGTAGTGAAACCAGGCATGTGAGCATGTAAGTGAAACCAAGCATGTGATCATGTAAGATGAAGTCGAGCAAGTAAACATGTAAGTTTAGCCGTGCATGTGATCATGGAAAGAGTAATAAACATGTATAAGAACAAGCGAGATCTGGGTATAGAAAATAATCAAGCTAGAACAATACTAGACTAGACAAGATAAGACAGGATGGACTCCATCCATAAAACACGGCCAAACAATGAGTATGGCTTGATACATTAACTAACTAGGGTTATCACAATCCTAATTACTAACATATGCAATTTGAGAAATCCAATCCTGCTGTCCGCCTTGCAGACTATCGAACTAATCCATGCCGCGGATGTAAGGATATATATATATATATATATATATATATATATATATATATATATATATTAGATACACCGCCGTAAGACGTATATTCTAAGGTGGAATCCCCACGTAGCGACGAGCTAAAAGAAGTATAATATACTAGATTGTCTCACTTAATGGTGTGTTAGAAATGTGCCCCTCACGACAGAGAGCAACAAGTCAATTGTATAGGTCGGAATAAAGGGCTTACAAGAACCCGAGAAAATCTCCCCTTCCAATGCATCTAGATAAGCAAGCTAGTTGTTTAGTCCTTAACATTTTCATTCATGATTCTGGGTGTGGCATTTCGTAGAATCCATCCTAAACATAATATATGCAAGACTGGACAAGACAAGCAAGAGTGTACTATAACAAGCAACAGCAGCAATACAAGTATTAAGACAGGAGTCCGCTATGATGAGCTACCATATAAAGCTAGATAAGACAAGAATCAAGAGTTTGCCACGACGGACCACTATTAGGTAAGCTAGACATGTGCTGGAATAACAGGATAGCAACTACGTGCTCAAAAAAATCATGATCGGGTTTAGATAATACATAAGAAACCCAGGTAGGCATGGTGGTACATAGCAAGAAACATGGCATAACATATACAGGAATGCAACAAGTAAGAAGAAATAAAAACTTGAAGAAAATCAAGAAATATCAAACTTTGGTACCCTAGCGGTATACTCCAGTATACCGGAGGTATGTCGGTCCGAGATAGCCAAAACTCTCTGTTTGGAAAATGTAGCCGCACCGGTGTACCATCGGTACAGACCAGTATACCGTCAGTATGCCGATGTTTGTCACAACATATTTTTTTGATAAAAAAGGACCCATAAATTGGTATACCGGCGGTATACTCCAGTATAGTGGCGATATGCCGTTTCTAGCCGAGAAACAAGACTAAGACAATGAAATAAGTTTCGAAAACCAAAGTTCGTCCCGAAAGTTTTAGAAATCATGTATAACCATGAAAACAATATTAGAGGAAGGTCGTGCATAGCATATATAGTAAGTCTCATGGCAAACACTTCGATATCGTTCCTGATACAGAGTTTTCCTACTGAGTAAATAATAAGACCTAGCAGAAAATCAAAACCTAACTCAAACAAAATTTCGAGAAGGACGAAATGATGATAATCACGGGAGAAACATATTTAGTAAGGCAAGTACTAGACATACTGGATTATCACGGCAATAGAAAAACAAATAGCAGTAAAATAATATTCGTCCAGTAGTTCGGCAAGATGTACTTGCCTAATATAGCTCCAAGACTAACTCTTCAACTCCACCACCAAGAGGGGTTCAGAAACCACACTCTGAGGCCACGAGACCAAGCTCCTAGATCATGAGAAAAATGGAGAGAAAACGAAGAGAGAAGAAGAATAAAGAGAGATTGTAAAAAAGAATTGAAAAAATGAACTCTTAAATATAGAGAAGGTAAATTAATCGTGACCGTCCGATCGCGATCCACGACTCGATTTGAATCGATCTCGACTGTTCATAAGAAAACCAAGAAACCAATGTATAATAGAATGTGTCATTACTATTCATGAAAATATCTAAACACTATTCACAAAAATATCATAACACTATTTACAAAAATATCTGAAATCGAAAATATCTAAAAGTGGAATTATCTTTCGGACAGTATACCGTCGGTATACACCGGTATACCGATGATATGTCAGTCAAGGAGTAAAGTCTCAAAAATTAAATTTTTCTCCGTATAAAATACATAATACAGTATAAAATATGTATCCGTATACAAATACCGTTACTGTGAGCCAAAGTCTCACAAGGTACCCCCATACTTTGAGTGATATTCAAGTTGTGTCTAACCTTGAACCAGAGTTCATAAAGAGTAATGTCATATGTGGCAAACGGTATTTTATTCAGAATAAACATAACTGTAAGCGCAACCTCTCCCCAAAAGCATTTTGGAAGACCCACAACATAAAGTTCATCGTGTCAGGTAGCGCCTTGCTCTTCCATTCTACAACACCATTATATTAGGGAGAATGTGGAGCAGATGTTTTATTGAAAATTTCATGTTGTTTGCAGAATGATGCGAATTTAAGAAAATAATACTCTCCGCTTTGAACACTTCTAAGTCTCTTGACTTGTTGACCGGTCTGACACTCAGCTTTAGCTTGAGGTCCTTGAACTTTTTGAACGCTCCATCTTATGATACATGAATAGATACTTCAAGAAGTATCGATGAAAATTTCATCCCGGTCTTCGTAGAGAGTTTTTAGAAGTCACAGATATCTGAGTATACCAACTCCAGAAGATTTGTACTTCAGTTCACTAGACTGAATAGCTTCCTGACAATCTTCGCCTGCACACAGATTTCATATTTATGCACCTCCTTACTCCCACATTTGGGGATAAACCCTAAACTAGACATCTTTTACAAAGCACATGTCATAGTCTAGTGTGTCACAACTCAATGATGAAATTACATCCATATGTAGAAGTTTAAACATCCCTTCGATACTGGTAACCTTATCAAAGCATGTTACTAGCCATGACATCACCATCTGCCTAGCATGGATGTCCATCCTCAAGCTTGTCTCGGACAACAGACTTTCTGATATCAAGTCCTCGAAAATTACTGGTACGTGCTACACGTACTCCACTACTTGTCAATGATTTTCCAAAATTCTAGAACTATTGTCCCGATTCCCAGATCTTCTGCTTGAGACTTGTTCGCCATCGAGACCTTCTTTAAAGATTGGCTCATCCTTGGTGAGAAGCTCCTTTTTAGATAAACGTGGCTAGATGCACCAGTGTCCATCCACCAGTCAACAAGCATGCTAGATGACTCAACACGTGCAATCACAGCAACCAAGTTAAGTAATCGAAACAACCAAAGTTAAGCTTTACCTTGTTATTTTGGTTTTGAATTGTATCTGCAAATCTCCTTCAAATGGCACTTCATGCCACAGTCTTAACAAACCCTATCAAGCTTGGAACAAAACCTATGCACCAATCCGAGCAAGACCCATGCCCATATTCCGAGAAGACCTCGCATAGTCTAAAATGAACGCATAATATGAACCGAGCCCATGCACATAATCCGAACAGACTCATGCGCATAATCTGCATGTGCCCAATCTGAATAGAACCCATGTGCACAATAAAAAACATACCCATGCGCATAATTCGTGGAGAACCCATGCGCACAATCAGCTGCTTAAATCCTGTCGTGTAGAGACTGAGCAAATGAAGCTGCGTAGAGATAAACGCATATACTACTGTGCATAAACCATGTACTGATACCATGCGCAAATAATGCCACACATATGTTGGCATGCAGAGGCAGCCCACACAATGACTCGTGCGTACAAATGCCTTAGTCTTTTTCTTATTTGTCTTGAGATGCTTCTTGAAAGACTCCTCGTCCTCTCTAGCACAAGTTGTAATCTCCATGCACTACCGGCATAACCCATCTGTCATGTTCTGTGCATCATCCATTCTGGATAGGTTGGCCCAAACACACTGTAGTTGTGTGGAAGGGTTTGTCCGCCAATCTTTCTCAAGCTTGTTAAAACTTGTATCGAGAAAGATTGCACGGTAGTTCTCCATCTTGCTTAGAGATTGTTAGTCCCGAGGTAGATCAAAGATGGTAGAACAAAAGCCAGGTATAGAGATCCACGCAAGACTCAAAATTCGCACTCTGTAGCCCATAAGTTGTAGTTGAGATTAGAAGCTCCGCAAATGAATTTGCCCTCTGATGGGGGGCCGACAAGTGACTGCTAGCCAAGATCGCGGTCCATGTAGCACTGCTGATTCCATTTTCTCTTCCTTTGGCAAATGAATCAACTCTCGTTCCTACTTTAGAGGGTAAAGTGCATTTAAACCCTCCTTAGAGTTGCCTCGTTATCAAATTAAGACCTTTTAGAAATTTTATGCGGTTTGCACCTCCCGCAAACCCTGTTTTGAGCACAATACCCCTTTCCGTCAAGTTAACGTCAAAAGTAGCCGTTATCAACCAAATTAAGGAGAGAAAAATTATTCAACTCCCCAAAATATCCCTCCATTTGACCGTTGGGCACAGCAGCTATTCTATTCCTTCTCTATATATAGCATAGTGAAAAGTTGTTTGAAACATTACACTTAAACCACACACTTTCTATTTTCTACCTATTAATCCGGTAGGCTGTAGGGAAAATAACGTTTAATTTTTTTCTTTATTCCTTTTTATTTTACTTATTTGCTATAATTTAATGTGTTGAAATTTTTTCTTACCTACAGATATCCAATCCAACTGTAAATTATGGCTAGTAGCTCTCAATCTTCGTTCTCAAGACGTCCAAATAGGAATTACGGAAGAACAATTTGTTGCTATTGTGGATTAATTAGTCCACTGAAGACTTCATGGACACCAACCAATCCTGGAAGAAGATTTTACGGGTGTGCAAATTTTTTAACAAATTCTTGTGGTTTTCTACTATGGGAGGATGAGAAACTTTCAGAACACTATCAAATTCTAATGTGGAATTTAATGAAAGAAGTAAAGGAGCATCGAGGCCAAGGTTTACAATTTATTGCTATTGTGATTAATTAGCCCATTGAAAATAAATTTAATATTAGTTACAGTAATATTACGTCCAAATAGAAATTATGGAAGAACAATTTATTGCTATTGTGGATTAATTAGTCCATTGAAAATAAATTTAATATTAGTTACAGTAATATTACGTCCAAATAGAAATTATGGAAGAACAATTTATTTTTGGATTTTTGATACGTTTAGTAATATTTAAGTTATTTGTTTAAGTAATACATGTGATGAAAATAAATTTGTACCAAGATTTGCAATTTCAGTTAGAATTAATAAATAAATAATTACGATAATAGTCATGACTAATAAATTATTAAGTAAGGCTATTATGATTATAATGATGATTACTAAATTATTAATTAAAATTATTATAATATATAAATTATTAACTATAATTATAATTATGATTAAATTATTATTAATTAATATTATAATAAAATTGTAATTAATAAATTATTAACTACGATTATAATTATTAATTAAGATTATAATTATTATAAAATATTAAATAATATAATATTAGTTACAGTTATCTAGCTCCAAATACGGTTTACAAAATATGCCCTAAGTTAAATGGCTGGATAGTTCAGGACTAACCGGACATTTGTTAAAAGATTTTTTTTCCAGAAAAAATTTAAGATGAAAACCTACTATTTAGATTATAAACATTTATTTTCGAAAATGACGTCAAACATGAGAATTCTATCTTTTTAGGAACGGGAGGTTATTTTAATAATCTTTTTAATATTTTGTTTTTTTGTTTCCATTTTTTTTTCATCTTTTTAATAATCTTTTCTAGTTTTTTAAGAGTGACTTTTGTTTTCAAATTTGTATAGTTTTTGTTTTTGTCTTTTTTTCACTGTTTAAGATTTATCCTCATTTTTTGGGTTTTTGGAATATTTTTTCTTTTTTTATTTTTTTTCCATATTTTAATAGTACTTTTTTTTGTTTTTTATTTGGTATTTTTTTCCCAGTTTTTCATCATTTCTATTTTTTAAGAATTGATTTTTTTTTGTATTTATCAGTTTTGTTTTTCCCAAAAATATTTATATATTTGTTAAATAAAAAATAATTTATGACAAAATAATTTTAAATAATATTTATCCACTTTTTGACGGAGCTAACCGTTTTTAACAAGTTAATATTAATTAAAATAATTTTAAAAAATAATTTTACTAGCAAAGACCATTTTTCCTTTGTTAATATTTATCCACTTTTTAACAAGTATTTTTGCTTAACCGTTTTTAACAAAATAATTTTAGAACTAACCGTTTTTAACAGTTAATATTAGATAGTCCAGGGGTAAAAAGGTCAAAACAACCCCATTTTAACACCCGTTAACAGAAAAGTTAGCGGAGGGGGTGATTTGAGCATTTTGGTAATCTCTAACCGTTTTTGGATCAGCGAGTCTTTATTTGCGTTTTCGTGACATCTAAGGAGGGTTTAAATGCACTTTACCCCTACTTTAGATAACAGTAACTATACAAACCAAGATTATACAGCAAAAATGGAAAAATTAGAACGTGTACAGATGGCCAGTAAAATCAAGGGGTGCTCTATTCTGTTGTATACATCATTTACATCAAGGTAAAAGAATTACATCAGAAATGGGCAAACCAACCGGATTGATGTAATAGAAAAAGACCTCTTTATCTTACATTTCCACATGAGACCTACTAATCACAATAATTCGATCTACACAAACTTATCCAATAATAGACATTATAATGTAGCTGTAGCTTAATGCTTTGCTTTTTTTCCTTTAGGAGGCCTTTCCACCATTTTGCCTTTTCTTTTCTAGCCCTGCGGCTTCATTGAGCATGTCAGCAGCATCATTTTGCATGTTTAGCTTCGCTAAGGCAACAGCTTGCATGTAGAAGGCAGTGGGCCATTCTGGGGAGACGCATTGAGCTTGCATTGCATCCCTAAGAGCGGCATCTGGTTGATCGCCCATTAGGTAGCACAGACTTCGCCTTGCGTATACTGTAGGTGATATCATTGTTCCCACATCTAGAAACTGCACCGACAAATATACAATACAAGCATGACATCTAATACCCTTCAACAGAAAGTTTACGTAAGTTTTTATTTTGCAAATTATGGGGTCTTATATGATATGGGGCCGGCTATACACACCCCAACCATTTCTAAGGACATCCCATGTTCTAAGTTTACTCCAATTAAAATGATTTAAATGATGAATATTACTAAGGACACCCCAACACTTGACTAAAATACCCTTCCTATTAAAACATACAATCTATCATTTTTCACATCCCACACCCCACACCTCACTCCATCCCCACACCGATTTCCCTCTTCTCCAACCCTAACCAGCCCCCTACCCCCTCTCTCCAAACCCTTCACAACCCATAAATCGAACGCCCTAATTAGTTCAAACTCTTCACAATTTTTGTTTTTAATCACTGTTTGTGATTCGAACTGTTGAGAACTTTGGAAATATAGTATGAAGAGGAGCTAGACTCCCTATAAGTAGTGGAGTAGCCAATAAATAAAATATACAACAAGTAGTGGAGCTAGACTCCCGACGCCCCCACCCCCCCCCCCCGCCGAAACCACCCCCCCCCCCCCCCCCTCCGCCGAAACCAACCCCCCCCCCCCCCACCCTTGCTGCCGCCGACGAACCACCCCCCCTCCTGCTGCCCCCTCCCTCCCCCCCCCCCCCCCCCGATGCCCCCCCCCCCCTTGCTGCCCCCGACGGCCCCCCCTATTGCCCCCCCCCCCCTCTTCCGACCCCAACTGCTGCCGACCCTCCCCCCCCCCCCCCCCCCCCCCCCCCCCCCCACTTTTTTTCAAAACGAAAGAAAAATCCTAATTTGCGAGAGGGATTATGTGGACGGTTATTCAAAGACGGATAGACGTCAAATGCTTTATTTGCACCATTTGTTCCTAGATTACGTCCTCCGGAATTACAAAATGCTTTATTTGTTTTTCCGTTCTCGATCTGCAAATTAGGATCTACATGAACGCGCCGGTTTTGGCCACGTTAACAGCGCATTCGTAAAGTCTCTGTTGAAGACTTTACATAAAGACGACGACGACGAAGCCGACGAAGACGACGACGACGAAGACGAATCATAGTTGAAGCCGCCATGGATTCGATCAGTGGTAAACTGACAGCAGAAGAGATGAAGGCCTTGGTTGATGATATTTTATCAAAGAGATTAACCAAGGCAACCCCACGTGTGATCCATACTGATGTGGATCCGTCACCCTACAAAATGGGGAAGCTGGACAAGCTGGAGACGAAGTTGGAAGGAACGTCCAACTACTTGAAATGGTCACGGCAGGCAATGCGGACGCTGAAGGGACGAGGCTTGGTTGGCTACGTCAATGGCCAAACCAAGGCGCCAGATGATCCCTCCTCAAAGGAGTTTGCTATTTGGGAAATTGTCAACAATGTTGTGGCTGGATGGTTGACAGCCTCCTTGACTGACCAGGTATCGGGCAATGTAGAGGCGATGGAGGCTGCTGCTGATATATGGCGGACTTTGAAGGATATGTACTCAGGCTCAGGCAATCCTATGCGGGTCTTCCAACTGCAGGATGGACTTGATAGGGTGGCCCAGGACGACCGTACCATCTCTGAGTATGCAACACTGTTGAAGAAGTACTGGTCTGATCTGGATCACTATGATCCTCTTGGGATGGAAGATGCACAAGTCGAACCAGCATTTGCGAAACATTTCCAAAAGTTCTTGGATTATATTTCGCGGCACCGGATGATGAAGTTCTTGAAGGGTCTTAACCCTGTGTTTGAGCATAGAAGGAATGTACTCCTAGCACAGCCCATGCTTCCAACCTTAGAAGAAGCCATAGCTGCCATGGCACAAGAAGAGGCTCGATTGAAGTTGATGTCCAACAAGGACTATTTCCAGGGAGAGCAAGCCGTTGTTGACAAGTCTGCCCTTGCCGCCTTCAATCAGCCTCCCTTTGTGGCCGGTGTTTGCCACAACTGTGGTGATTCAGGGCATTACATCAGATTTTGTCCAAAACTCCTGCAAAGTCAGTCGAGTGATCGTGGACGAGGCCGCGGAGGACGTCGAGGTAGTAGAGGCGGTTATGCTGGTAGAAGGGAAAATTATTCTGGAGGACACAAAGCTAATCTGGCGGAGGAAGGGGGGAGAAAATCACCTGGCTGAGTTAACCCCTCTTGAGAAGGAGTTCCTCGCGAGGTTACGCAGCACGAAGCTGGGTTCGGACGACAGCCATGGGGCGTCATCTACCTCGGGGGATCACATCACTTGCTTTGCCCAAACCAGCATAGGTATTCCTGCGCGTGCTCTTGTAGCAGCTGTCCACCAACCAGGTTGGATTATGGACTCTGGGACATCTCGCCATGTCACGGGGTCTCGCGGTGAGTTCCAAGACTATACTCACCTACCGACGCCGGAGAGCATTCAGACTGCTGATGGTAACTCCAGCCCTGACATGGGTAAAGGCACTGTCGCATGCACCCCTTCTCTCACTCTCACCAATGTCTTACATGCTCCGTCTTTTCCTGTCAATCTTCTTTCTATTAGTGCCATTATTCTTGATCTTAACTGTACTGTTTTCTTTGACATTCCTACGGTGACTTTTCAGGAGAAGGGGCCAGGACGACGACTAAGGACTGGCACATGGCACAAGGGGCTGTGGTACTTGGACAGGACTGGACTGGACAAAGCATTGGCATCTCTGGTAGCAGATACACCACCGGAAGATTCACGGCGCAGTGTAGAAGATGAATTGCTACTCCACCACCAGCGTGTCGGTCATTCTTCTTTTAAAATTATTAGTCGAATGTATCCATCCTTATACCAAAGGGCTAATAAAGAGAAGAGTTGGATAAACATACCAGAAGCACGTATGTGAGTTCATGAAGTAGAATTTCAGCTGCATTTGATATGATATATTCGGACGTATGGGGCCCTTGTCCTACAACCGGTATTAACGGTTTTCGATGGCTCGTCACTTTTATTGATTGTTATACTCGCGTGACATGGGTCTACCTTATGAAGAATAAAAGTGATGTCTTTGAGACGTTTCGAGACTTTCATCATCGGGTAGAAACACAATATGGCACTAAAATTAAGTGCTTACGGTCTGACAATGGGACGGAGTATACAAATAAGAAGGTTGAAAAGTATTTATCCACTCATGGAATACTACACCAAACTTCATGTGCCTATACACCGGCACAAAATGGTGTGGCCGAACGGAAGAACAGACACCTGTTGGAGGTCGCACGGACGATGATGCTGGCTATGAATGTCCCGAAACACTTATGGGGGCAGGCGGTGATAACGGCCTCTTATCTCATCAACAAAATGTCATCTCAGGTATTGGACTAGAAGACACCATTGGAGATGCTTACTGGTGCAACCACGTACACTGTTCCACCGAAAGTCTTTGGGTGTGTATGTTTTGTCCAAGATAATAGGCCAGGAGTTGACAAACTGGATCCTAGAGCGGTTAAATGTGTCTTTGTCGGGTACACGGCAACTCAGAAGAGATATGCATGTTGGAGCCCAGTTGAGCGGAAGATGTTTGTAAGCATGGACGTTATATTCAGAGAACTGGAACCATATTATGGTTCGGATGACGGTTCAGCGTTTGGTGACACACTTAACACAGAGGGTGTTCGATATGAGGGGAAAAAAATAAGCCCATATGTGGGGGTTGTAGTGCCCCGACCCGCAAGATGCCTTATGATGGATGGTTGGTTCGATGAAGCCTTGTTGGACTTGGGATTATGCGAGGGATCGCTTGGAAGACTATGCGATCGTGGTGGGAATCGTCCTATGAATGTGAGTAGTGTTGAACCCTTCAAAGATCCTTTAGCTTTACGCTTAAAATAAGGATAGTGTGCTATGTTTCTTATTGTGTTGCTCAATAATACCTTGCATGGAATTCGGAAAGATAATGAAAGATAATAATTACATGAACGTAAACTGTTGTGGCTAAGTGAATTGTATGCTTGTACGCTGTTGCAATGAATTGCATGACAGGTGAAGGCAAAGTCCCAAATACTTGGGCAGGTGAGTATATCGAGCTTTGGCTCAATGAATAGATGGCAATACAGATGTTAAGACCCAAGTACTGGGCAGTGAGTATACTTGAATTGCATTCAAATGAATGAATGCTAAACAGATGCTAAGTCCCAGGAATTGGGCGGTGAGTACATTGAGTTTGGTTGGAAAGATGTTTGGTATCAAAGATGTGGCAAGGCATTGGGTAACAACATTCTATTATCCTGTCACCGATGTAGAATGTTGATTACGCCAAGACCCTGGATTGGGCAGATGATAATGTGAGCATTGGCTCAAGGCAAAATGGCTAGATGGCTAGATGGCAAGATGGCAATACGAATGAGAATGATGGTTTTGCTTAGTTTTCCTTATCATGCATTATATGTTTTCTTCTTAGATAAGTTGCATATAGTTGCATGGTCATGGACAACTTGTCGACAAGGTGGTTTCTCGAACGGTATTCCTGGGCCATGGAACCCGGTTCGTCCTAGGGGAAACCAATGCCGAAGTAGTGGCAGTGCTGAAGTAGTAGCACGGTATACAGGACTTGCAGTGGGGCTAGCTACCTGCACTGGCAAGGGCGCTGTATACCTGTAAGACGGTCCAGGATGGCGTGTCGCCAGTGACCTTCATATAGATAGGTCAGGTGCTAATGATGTCTTATGCAGGCAGAGTAAGTTATTACTCAAATACAGGGAAGGATGTCGGCTGTTGGTAAGAATCACCTGAACGGTGATATTCATATTGAATCATGATATTGTTCCTAACAATGTCTTGTGCAGGCAGAGTAAGTATTATAAATGTACAGGGATGGCTACACGACCGAGGGTAAGAATCACCAAAGGGTGATAACTGCATGCTTTAAATTATGTTGGCTATAAGATTTGCATGCTTTACTTCTTGTCGGCTATAACATGAAATTGACCCTAAGGCAACGAGAAAGACAACTGTTAATAATGTTCTATAACATGATTACTTAGTGTTGTCTTCTTAGGTGAGTTGGGCCAGCACCGCTCGCCAGTACATTGATGATGTACTGACCCACGTTGTGGGCAATATTACAGGTGTTT
Organism: Iris pallida; assembly: GCA_029216955.1. Taxonomy (NCBI): domain Eukaryota; kingdom Viridiplantae; phylum Streptophyta; class Magnoliopsida; order Asparagales; family Iridaceae; genus Iris; species Iris pallida. The sequence continues at coordinate 21,565,509 of JANAVB010018199.1, read as the reverse complement.
GCTTGGGGGAAATCCTGTGAATCAGTGCTTGGCATCGATGAGTCGGATGGGTGTGCAGAAGCTCCTCTTGCAAGACGATGTCTTCTGTTATACGGGACGTAATGTATGGAACATGGGAACTCAGTCATACCAGTGAGATTGTAGCCATATTGGCAAGTTCATTGTAAAGAAGTCGGTATATTCATTTGTAGCCTAGAGGGCAAGTGTATACATTCAGTTGGCTATTCAAAGTCTTGTAAACAGTTGTAAACTCTGTATTCCACTGCAAGTCTTGTAATCCATTTTGAATATCAATAAAGAGATACATTTCTACATAAATTGTGTGACTTCAATTTATATGCTTGGTTCCGCCGCGTTGTCGATGTTTTCTGAGAATTACCAGGAACTGTAATGGTTTTGCCTTGTACAAGTGTAATCTAGACTTGTACGGCATCACGCCCAGTGGCTAGTTTTCGATCCTCCGGGATCGGGGCGTGACATAATGGTATCAGAGCACGGCTTTACGTCCTTGGATTCCTATTCGATTTGTTTCGAATCAATGTCGCTACTAAGATGATTCTAAGCTGCTTCCGCGATGATTCAAAGATTGCTTCCGCGATTATTCAAAGTTGCTTCCGCGGTGAATTAAAGTTGCTTCCGCGAATACTCAAAGTTGCTTCCGCGATGAAATCAAAGTTGCCTCTATGATGACTCATAGTGCTTCTGCGATTATTCTGTGTTGCTTCTAAACTATTCTATGTTGTTCCCTTGACTGAAAGTCCGTTGATCATTCTAACCTCTCACTGGGTGTTCCATACAATAAGTCTAAATATGTGGGCTGTGATATGTGTACTTTGTTGAATTTCTAAAAGATACCAAAAAGAATAACAATGATGCGATGCGTAAGTTTGTGATGTATGCTGGATGTCTTATGTGTGGGATTCTTTGAATCGATTGTTATGCAGCAATCGACAGTGGGTGATGGCATGGTATGTTGGAACAGAATGTGCATGGATTTCAGTGAATGGGAATCGACAGAATCTTGAGTCGATATTTGTGGTCAGCATAACCACTGCAGGATGGATAGTCCATGTTGGACATTGGTTTGATGCGAAAGAATATTGTGTTTGGAATGGCTTGAGCTTTGGGTGGTATATTGCATATACCCTTGTCGTGATAAGATGTCCCTTGACCCTTGATGTGTCTATGATTTTGTGATTGCTTTATCTATAAGGTAGTGGGTGGTATCGAATCGTAGCTGAGCTTACGATTGATACATGTTGGCTAGGCGTGTTCCTTGATTGTTAAGTTGGATAACCGTTGTGAGATTTTGATGTGTTCAGATGAACCATCGCTAGACCTTGTCGGTTAGCATTATGTTGGGTAATAAGAGAATTGAGAATATAAAATGATGCCTTGGTTGGGAAAGAAAAGAATTTCAGATTCAGGCGAGTACTTGAATCAGTTGGGTAGAAGGATTGTAGGCTTGGTAATGATAGTGTGGTATTGCTATTGAAAGATTTTGCGAGAACAACTATGGACCGAATATTGAACGATGTTGAAATTGAGTTAAAGAAATTGCATGTGGATATCGATAGAACTGATGGTAATGTTAGACGCTTATCGGGATGTTGCGAATGATTTAGAAAATGCAGAGAGTTGCATCGACGACCGAAAAGTTAGAGAATGGGCTTGTGGAATAGATGATCTTAGCACGTGGTGCAGTGTGCTTGAAGGAAATTGATGTCCCGAATTAACAAGTTATGACCCTTGACTATTTTGAAGCATAGAGAATGGGTACTTGTCCCTTGATGCATGAAAGAATAGATGCTCCTTACGAGAGTCGAATAGCTGGAATACAAATAAGTATCGAGGTGCAGCGATATGTAATAGACCCTGTTGGTGGATGATGTTATCGCTTGAATAACAAGTTTGGTGGAATATAGAATTGTTGGATTATGACTTAGCCGATGAGTTATGTCATGTCCACTAAGATGACCGATATATGATGCTAGATGATTGGTGCTATAGAGATTTGGATTGGTGCATGAATAGTAAATCTTCTTATGAGATCACAAGGAGGTGATGCAAAACTAATATTGATGGTTAACGTGAATTGCTAAGAGATGTCCGTGTTGGTGTTAGAAAATTTATAAATGATGCCTCGGAAGAAATATGATTATAGTTGCCTGATTTTTGTTGGTTAAAAGAGTACGGACCGTATCGATGATCTAAAAATATGGGAAACGCATATGTCGCGAAGAGACCGTAGGAAAGAGATCATAAGTGATAAAGTATTGAGATAACAATGTCGGATGATGACTCGAAATAGTTGACCCGATTGAATAGACAATTTGAGTACGATATGAGGATACAAGTTGGATCGGACAGATGCCATGTCTATGCAAATGGAAATTGAAAGTTAAATATTCTATTGAGGAGTTTTATATGATAGCTTCGAGATTGACCCATGGATTGTTGGATAGAATTGTCGGATAGATTTGGTCGGTTGCGGGTAAGTCTAGAATGAGACTTCGTTGGGTATGACTCGAGTATGAGTACGGGTAGAAAGACTTGACCCTAAATTGTTGGCTAGTTGCCTAGATTGTCGGTTGGTTGCCTAGATTGTTGGCTGGTTGCCTAGAGTGTTGGTTTGTTGCCTAGATTGTTGGTTGCTTGCTTAAGTCTCAGATTAGTTGGCTATGTTCTTCAGTTGTCCGTGTTGAGTATAAGTTCATAAGATTGGGGTGGTGTCCCATGTCCCTAAGTTGGTCAGACCATAGAGTTGCCCTATGTTGAGAATTGGTTGCCTCTAAGATAAGATATAAGTATGTCCCTGATAACTACTCATCTCATATGGGTTAGCTGAATGTCTGGTTTAGCTTAGATTAGCTGACCGTAGAGACTTGATTGTATGCTAAGTTGACTATTGGAAAACCGTAGGATGTCCCTATTGGTGTTGCGTGAGTATAGTTGGAATGAATAAGATATGTTGGAAGGTAGGCTTTGGAATTGAATAGATATTTGGGAAATTTTGATGTTATAATGTTGGATGGGATGACGGATCATGTTGGTTTTGGAAATTGAGTTGCTTTGGTTGAAATGTTGGGAATTGTTAGAACTGGTTGGATTGGTTGATTGATATTGAGCTGCAAAAATTGTTGGTAGTGCTTTGAGATAGTTGGAATAATTTCATTGACCGGATCAAGATTGAGGATAAGTGTAATGACGGAATTGGATAGTGCATGTAGCCGAGATCGGCGAATGTGAATATGAATGACCCTCAGAATTAATGTTGCTGGAATATGATAGTTGCCTATACGAGAGGATAATATGTTAGCTTGATCAATACGAAGAAATATTTGAGTACAATGAGAAATGTTACTAGAGTGGGATGATGGTACAATTTGATGGATGAATCATGATCGAGAAATTTACAAGTTGCAAACAAAGTGTATGGATGCGAACGATGATGAGTACAAGATTTGATCAACAAGAATCGGGGTATCGAAATAAAATATGGCAATAGGATTTATCAATTTTGGTGGCATGGATGACAATGAACTTGAAAGGAATACTTGATACATCTAAGTCGGAATATTTTGAAAATTTTGGATCAGTTGAGGAAAATTTCTCGAGTTGGAATTGGCAACATCTGTTGCGTTATTGGTTGGTCGGGATATTGAATAAACAAGTGGGATTATAAGAGATGCTTGAAAAGAATTACTGATGTTCGAAAAGGAAGGTATACCGTAGCTCGTTCGTTTTCTCTATCACTGAACTTGGCTGAAGTGCATGTATTTCGGGGACACCTAAAATATGTGTATGATTCCAACTAAGTGGTATGCTGAATTCAAACGAAGCCACGGGAAGGATTATCATGTGCTAAGGATTTGCACAAGTGTCGGAGGAAAGATCAAGATGGTAAACTATGTTGAATCAATTTGGGATGCTGTAACGAGATGGTACATTACTTGAAAATCATTCGAGAGATTGCGGAGAAATAGTAAATGGTGTAAGTTGATCGTTGAGGAGTTTCATGAAAAGTTGGTTGAAGTTTTGGGGATGAGTTTTGTTTTAAGTTTCGAGGACGAAACTTTTTCTGGGTGGTATATATTGTAGTGCCCCGACCCGCAAGATGCCTTATGATGGATGGTTGGTTCGATGAAGCCTTGTTGGACTTGGGATTATGCGAGGGATCGCTTGGAAGACTATGCGATCGTGGCGGGAATCGTCCTATGAATGTGAGTAGTGTTGAACCCTTCAAAGATCCTTTAGCTTCATGCTTAAAATAAGGATAGTGTGCTATGTTTCTTATTGTGTTGCTCAATAATACCTTGCATGGAATTCGGAAAGATAATGAAAGATAATAATCACATGAACGTAAACTGTTGTGGCTAAGTGAATTGTATGCTTGTACGCTGTTGCAATGAATTGCATGACAGGTGAAGGCAAAGTCCCAAATACTTGGGCAGGTGAGTATATCGAGCTTTGGCTCAATGAATAGATGGCAATACAGATGTTAAGACCCAAGTACTGGGCAGTGAGTATACTTGAATTGCATTCAAATGAATGAATGCTAAACAGATGCTAAGTCCCAGGAATTGGGCGGTGAGTACATTGAGTTTGGTTGGAAAGATGTTTGGTATCAAAGATGTGGCAAGGCATTGGGTAACAACATTCTATTATCCTGTCACCGATGTAGAATGTTGATTACGCCAAGACCCTGGATTGGGCAGATGATAATGTGAGCATTGGCTCAAGGCAAAATGGCTAGATGGCTAGATGGCAAGATGGCAATACGAATGAGAATGATGGTTTTGCTTAGTTTTCCTTATCATGCATTATATGTTTTCTTCTTAGATAAGTTGCATATAGTTGCATGGTCATGGACAACTTGTCGACAAGGTGGTTTCTCGAACGGTATTCCTGGGCCATGGAACCCGGTTCGTCCTAGGGGAAACCAATGCCGAAGTAGTGGCAGTGCTGAAGTAGTAGCACGGTATACAGGACTTGCAGTGGGGCTAGCTACCTGCACTGGCAAGGGCGCTGTATACCTGTAAGACGGTCCAGGATGGCGTGTCGCCAGTGACCTTCATATAGATAGGTCAGGTGCTAATGATGTCTTATGCAGGCAGAGTAAGTTATTACTCAAATACAGGGAAGGATGTCGGCTGTTGGTAAGAATCACCTGAACGGTGATATTCATATTGAATCATGATATTGTTCCTAACAATGTCTTGTGCAGGCAGAGTAAGTATTATAAATGTACAGGGATGGCTACACGACCGAGGGTAAGAATCACCAAAGGGTGATAACTGCATGCTTTAAATTATGTTGGCTATAAGATTTGCATGCTTTACTTCTTGTCGGCTATAACATGAAATTGACCCTAAGGCAACGAGAAAGACAACTGTTAATAATGTTCTATAACATGATTACTTAGTGTTGTCTTCTTAGGTGAGTTGGGCCAGCACCGCTCGCCAGTACATTGATGATGTACTGACCCACGTTGTGGGCAATATTACAGGTGTTTGCTTGGGGGAAATCCTGTGAATCAGTGCTTGGCATCGATGAGTCGGATGGGTGTGCAGAAGCTCCTCTTGCAAGACGATGTCTTCTGTTATACGGGACGTAATGTATGGAACATGGGAACTCAGTCATACCAGTGAGATTGTAGCCATATTGGCAAGTTCATTGTAAAGAAGTCGGTATATTCATTTGTAGCCTAGAGGGCAAGTGTATACATTCAGTTGGCTATTCAAAGTCTTGTAAACAGTTGTAAACTCTGTATTCCACTGCAAGTCTTGTAATCCATTTTGAATATCAATAAAGAGATACATTTCTATATAAATTGTGTGACTTCAATTTATCTGCTTGGTTCCGCCGCGTTGTCGATGTTTTCTGAGAATTACCAGGAACTGTAATGGTTTTGCCTTGTACAAGTGTAATCTAGACTTGTACGGCATCACGCCCAGTGGCTAGTTTTCGATCCTCCGGGATCGGGGCGTGACAGTGGTCGGATCAGTCCCATGCCCGGTCATGGAAAACTAGACGAAAGGGGGAGAAAGCAGTGACTCCGATACAGAAGATGAAGAAGATACATATGTTAAACATGGGGAGCAGCAGACAATGGAAAAGGAGCTCCAAGTCTACAGAAGGAGACAGCAGAAGTCCAGTACTGTGCCTGTACCGTGCCCTGTGCCTACTGTACCAAGTCTCTCGTCCACTCCTGCTCCAACTCTTGAAGATGTTGCCCCCGCACGGAATCAATCTGATTCTGATGCGGATCTCTCTAACTCTGATGGTATGATCTCTCCACCACCTATTGCTCCCTTAAGGAGATCTTCTCGCATCAATGCGGGTAAGGCTCCTAGTCGTTTTGATGATTATAAACATGATATTGCCAACTACCTGTCTTATTCTAATATTTTTTCGAATTATCGAGCCTTCATTGCATCATTAGACTCTACTTCGTTGTCCAAAAGTTGGCAGGATGCTACGCTACAAAATCAGACGGAGGGACATCGTATGGAAAAGTGTGCAAACTAAAGAAGTCGCTATATAGACTCAAGCAATCTCCTCGAGCCTGGTTTGACAGATTCAGAAAGGCTGTTACAGGCATGGGATACCATCAAGCAAATGCAGATCATACGGTCTTTCTTCAGCATGCAAGAGGCCACAAACTTGTTGTATATGTGGATGATATAGTAATCACAGGTAATGATGAAGTCGAGATCGCTAAGCTGAAGTCAAAACTTGCGAAGGAGTTTGAAGTGAAGGATTTAGGAGCGATGAGGTACTTTCTAGGTATCGAGGTGTGTGAAGGCGAACAAGGAATTGTTCTCTCACAGAGAAAATACGCACTAAATCTGCTGAAGGAAACATGGATGCTGGGATGCAAAGCAACAGTCACTCCAATTGACCAGAAGTGCATGTTGGGAGCAGAAGCAGGAGAGCCAATTGATCGTGAAAGATATCAACGACTTGTAGGGAGATTGATTTATCCGGGGCACACTCGTCCTGATATCTCATTTGCGGTGAGTGTAGTAAGTCGCTACATGCATGATCCAAGAACGGGTCATATGGATGCAGTGTTTCAGATCTTGAGATATCTGAAAGGGACGCCGGAGAAAGGGCTATGGTTCAAGAAGAATGGATGTATAGAAGTTGAGGGATACTGCGATGCAGACTGGGCGAGCTGCATAGACGATAGAAGGTCTACCACGGGATATTGTGTCTTTGTAGGAGGAAACTTGGTCTCATGGAGAAGCAATAAACAGTCAGTGGTATCACGGTCTACAGCTGAAGCAGAATACAGAGCAATGACTTTAGGAGTGTCGGAGTTGCTGTGGGTGAAAGCATTGCTGACAGAGTTGAAGCTGGACAAGGGAGCACCGTTACGTCTTCTGAGCGATAGTCAAGCTGCAATAAGTATAGCTAACAATCGAGTTTATCACGACAGAACGAAACACATCGAGATCGATCGATTCTTCATCAAAGAGAAGCTGGAACAAGGGATACTGATGATTGATCATGTCGCTCAGAAGAACAAGTGGCAGACTGTCTGACTAAGGGTCTTAGTTCATTAAGTCTGTCGAAGCTATGTAACAAGATGAGAATGATTAACATCTATCGCCCATCTTGAGGGGGAGTGTTGAGAACTAATAAGGGACTTAGTCCCACATTGAAAAATGTAGTATGAAGAGGAGCTAGACTCCCTATAAGTAGTGGAGTAGCCAATCAATAAAATATACAACAATTATTCTCTACACGAACTCTATAAACTGTTATTGAAACAAAAAAAATTTGAAAAAAATTTGGGTCTATTCACGGATAGGTTCGACCCTGGTTTGTCGACCTCACAAAGGAATGTTCGACACACAACAGTCGAACTATAGTGTGTATGTTCAACCAGAATGTGTCGAACAGAAGATGGCATGTTCGAATAGAATTTGTTCGACCCGTGTTTGTCGAACAGAAGAAGACATGTTCGACCAGTATTTGTCGAACAGAAGAAGACATGTTCGACCAATACTTGTCGAACAGACCATTGTTCGTTCGACCAGTATTTGTCGTGCTCATCGCAGATTTTTCTTTTTGTGGTAGGGTGTTCTTAGAAAGCCTTGGGGTATATTGGTCTTTTAACATGAATCTATTTTTTCATTTAAGTTATGTGGGGTGTCCTTAGAAATGGTTGGAGTGTGTATAGCCGGCCCCATATGATATATAAAAAGAAAGCAATTACCAAAAACCAGTTACTTTTACATGTGTGCAACCTTATTTAGTAATGCAAGCAATCATTTATTTATGCCAGCAATCTTCCGTCCCAAGTTCAAAAGAAAGGTACAGTAAGAAAATTGATCCTGCAGGTTGGTAGATATCCAACTCCAGCAGTCTACTTTTCTATAAATTTTATTTCCTTATATTATTTTTGTTATTTTTATTATTTTTATCTTATTATTTTGTTTCTTTTTTATTTCTTTGCGAGGTCTGGGCTCGAACCCATGACCTCCCCAATAACTCATACCACCTCCAACCGTTGGGCCACCCACTAATGACCTACTTCTCTCTAAATCAAAATTATATTTGCAAGGTGAGCACCTATATTGCACAGATTCAAATTGAGTGTTCTAAAAATCGGTCTGGTCGGCCGCCTAGGCGCTAGGCGGCCCTAGGGCGAACCGAAAACCCCATGTTGGCGGGGGCTTGTACTGTTGTTCGGCCCGGCGCCTAGATGGCTTGTGCGACTGCTCGGATTTTAAGATTTTTTTTATATTTATTATATTGTGGATATGTTGTTTGGAGATTAAAATTAAAACTGGATTTGGGTTTAGAACATTGAAATTATAAATTTGTATTATGGACATGATGATTTCTTTATTATGTTTCATTATGAAATAATGTCCATGAATCATGATAATGGTAGAAAACATGTTCATGATTTCTTTATTAAGTGTGTTTCATTATGATATAACACTATATAAGATGTTACAAGAAAGTAGGAGAGGGAAAAAACCGATTTCTGTTCGGCGCCTAGGCGGCCCTTCCTTTGCACCGAATCCTCATAGCGAATTTTAGAACACTGTTTGGATTTGACGCAACACGTTTCAGGAACGAGACACGGACTAAGCACCTATGTGGTGTGTCCTAGTAACATATTTCGGAGTGTCTGGCATGTCCAATACATGTCCGACATGACACCACACGGCATGTGTTTTGGAGTGTCCGTGCTTCTTTAGTTGAGAACCTTGTTAATTATCAATGTTCCTCACGATGCCAGCTGCCTTAGGTCACATCTATCAAATCAGTTAAAAAATTATCTGTTAACTGATACTTTAGTGATCTTACCCAACAAAAAGTAGAATGTTTGAACAGAAAATAAGCAACTATTGTTAAACTTTTGTAATATCTAACTGAGCAAGACAAGTGCAAGGATTGGTGTAGATGGAATTTCATTTTATCTCTGCTCAGTATTGGGGTAGGTGGAATTGCTTTGGAACTTAGAAAGTTAACCTTAAGTACCATAACAATGCTGAAAACTAAACAATGTATATAATCATAATGCACAAGAGCTGCATCAACCAGCAGTGGTAAAACCTAGCTCAAAAAGATTGGAGTACCTGACTATAACAGTCAATCGCTGTCTTAAAATCTTTATCACGGAATGCAAAGTCACCTCTCTTTCTTGCGTCCAACATATCTCTCATTTGCTGTGTCCACTCCTGGAATGACAACTGAGAAACAGAATTTTTTTGGAAATCCAGTTAAAACTTGAGTATATTAATGTGTGATTGTATAATATCAAAATTTACCTCATTGGTTCCTTCATCATCTCTATAGTGAGCCATAACCAAAATTTGATGGATGGCAGTGAGGTCCATCCTGGAACAGGCTTCACCCAAAGGGGAAAGAGGATGTCGTGGAGCAGCAGTGGCTTCCTCATGCTGTGGGATCCCCAGCATCACATATGACGGCACCTGCATGCCAAGACGAACTTTAGGTATACATATGAGTTTGTGTGTGTGTGTGTGTGTGTGTGTGTGTGTGTGTGTGTGAGCGCGCCAAGACGAACTTTAGGTATACATATGAGTTTGTGTGTGTGTGTGTGCGCACGCCAAGACGAACTTCAGGTATATATATATATATATATATATATATATATATATATATATATATATATATATATTGGGGATCTCGGCTGTGGCCCATTTTTGGCTGCAGTCCATCCTCCTCCCAGTGGCCACCATTCGGCGAGTGGAGCGTCTTTGTGCCGATTTCATTTGGAGGGGAGGTATGCATGCGATTTCCTGGAACCAGCTCTGTCGTCCCAGGAAGGAGGGAGGAGTGGGGCACAGACCGTTGATAGAGATTATGGAGGCTTCTGCGCTGAAGCTGGCCTGGAGATTCATCAGCGGGGGATCTCTTTGGGCGGACTGGATGCACAGCAGATATGTGAAGCAGGACAGTTTTTGGACGTGTTCTACTGACAACAACCATTCAGTCACGTTCAAGACTGTCTTGAGACACAGGGGGGTGCTCAAGTCTGCTATCCGGAGGGTCATGAAGGATGGGTCGGGTACGGACATCTGGCGGGATCCTTGGATTAATCGGCGTTCGCTGTTGGACATCAGAGGAGCCCCGTCTCATCAGGAGGACAGGCGTGGTCTGATGTGCAGTCGTATCATTCGTGATGGGGAGTGGAGGCCGGATTCTTATCGGTTCACTGCGGAGTTAGGTGGGTGCATTATGTCTACTGTCATTGATCCGACTTTGCCTGCGGATCGGTGGATTTGGGAGCCGACTGGAACTTCTTCAGGGACTGGGGAGTTCCAATTTCGTAGCTGCTACAACCTTATCCGGCGTACTTTTCCGCTGAGTTCTGATTATGAGTTCGTTTGGTGCAAGGGTCTGGTCAGGAAGATGCAGTTGTGTGTTTACAAGCTGCTACTGGGCCGCCTCTTGACTAGGGATCGCCTGAGTTCGTTTGGAGTGCCGGTTCCGGATCCCAAATGTATGCTTTGCGGTTTGGAGCCTGAATCTATAAAGCATATCTTCTTCGAGTGCACTCTGGCATGGCAGATCTGGTTGGAGCAGGGTCGTGTATTGGGAGTGTTCGCCTCCGGAAAATGTGTTGGGGACATCATCACGGCGATCCGAGATAGCAGGGGAAGAGGGCAGGACTGGTTCCGAACAGCCAGAGTTCGTCTAGCTGCTGCGGTTTGGCATGTATGGCGGGAGCGAAACCGTCGAATCTTTGAGGGGCTGGTCACCCCTCCAGTTGGCATTCTCCATAACATCGATTTTGATGTAAATGCTATGGAGAATTGATGAGTGATGAGTGGGAGTCCCACTCTGTTTGTATGTTGTAAGATTATTTTTTTTTCATTTGGAATAAAATTCACCTTTTTTTCCAATATATATATATATATATATATATATATATATATATATATATATATATATATCGGTTGGGGGTGAGCTCTGCGCCGACTTCCCGGCTGAGGAAGTGGCGAAGGTGACGGCATTCTGGGAGAACACTTTAGTATTATATGTGTTGGGTAGCAAGCCCTTCTACGGGCAGATCCGTGGTTATGCGGAGAGAGTCTGGCGGCCGAAGGGTAGCATGGAGTTCTTCTCCAAGGAGAACGGCTTCTACTTCGTTAAATTTGGGATGGCCGAAGATGTGGCTCGGATCCTCCAGGGAGGGCCACGGACGTTCGATGGTCGCCTCATCATACTGAAGCAATGGACCCCTGACTTGAGATGTGAGAAGGAGGTGCTGAATGCGGTGCCTGTGTGGGTTCGGTTCCCTGAATTCCCGGTACGCTTCTGGAGTGTTCCCCTTCTTATGAGACTTGCCAGCCTCATTGGCAAGCCGATTAAGGCGGACGATGATACCGCCTTCAGGACGAGGTTGATATATGCTCGGGTATTTGTGGAGATTGACGCCAGGTTGGACCTGCCAGAGCAGTTGAAGTACCGGACACCTACTGGCCAGATTCTTATGCAGAAGGTGGAGTATAAGTGGGTTCCCCCCAGATGTCCGGCGTGTGTCTGTTTTGGGCATTTCCCAAGTGCTTGTCGACGTGGAGGAGTTTCTGCAGCGGTGACGGAGGGAGGCAGTGCAGGAGACAGGTGGTGTAGTTAATACCCCTGTAGTTGACCAGGCGGGCTTGATGGAGGATGAGATGGAGGCAGACCTTCCCCCCGTCTCTGGGGAAAACGACGGGTCTCCGACGGAGATCCTTACCGGAGCGATGGTTGAGTATACGGGGACGAGGACTATGATCACCAGGAGTATGGGACAGGGGGACAGGCGACAAGGAGAGGATAACACCTTAGCACTTCAGGTATACAGTCGGAAGCGCCAGGCTACGGAGTCGCATAGTGAGGACAGCGGACAAGGTGGGGCGGAGAGAGTGTGAAGGTCAACCCTCAATGGGTTGCGGTCCTAGCTCAGCCTCTTCTTCAGGGGGATCGAGATGAGGAGTCCAGAGAGATGGAGGTTGCACTCTCCCCGGGTGCGCCTTCAGAGGATGTTCAGGGGATCCCACCCGCGGATTAGATGTCGGCCCTTGCCTGGAATGTCCGGGGGGGGTGTTCTCTGGGGAGATGGAGGGAGATTAGTGAGATGCTGAGGAAAGAGAAGTGTGAAATCTCGATATTACTAGAGACTAAGATCAGGGGGGTGAAAACCCTGTCTCGTAGAACCCCTACGGACTGGGTCCAGCTCCACAACCTTGGTCTCTGTGATATGGCGAGAATCTGGGTTAGATGGAACGGAGCTAGTTGGGAGGGGGAGGAGGTCTTCATGACTGACCAGCTGGTGGCCATCTCCTTCACCAACAAGGGTGGGTTCCGATTCTTACTTGGTGCTGTCTATGGGCACAATGACAGGAGGCTGCGGGAAGTCTTGTGGCAGGACATCATTAGACTGAGCACATTGGCGGTGCATCGTCATCTCCCCCTGCTTATTATGGGAGACTTCAATGCCACACTATACAGGGGGGAGAAGCTGGGGGGGCGGCCGGTGCCGGACCAGATACTATCTGACTTTCAGTCCTGCCTTCTCCAGTCCGGGCTCAGGAATCTGGAGAGGGTGGGGCACATATGGACGTGGCACAACAAGGCGGTGGTTGGCAGGGTGGCCTGCCAGCTTGATCGGGCTTTGGGGAACAGTGATTGGTTCCGCCTATTCCCTTCTGCTGTTGCTGAGGGGCTACCTGCGGGGACCAGTGACCATTCGCCGATCCTGGTGCGCTTCGTGGAGAGTCCCAGATGGAGAGCCCGTCCGTTCCGGTATGACAACAGTTGGTTCCTCTCACCTGGTTATAAGGAGACTGTGGCGGGGGGTCTTTGTCAGGATGTGGCCGGCACTGCTCAGTTCCGTATGGTTCACAGGCTGAAGAAGACTAAACGCGCCATCAGAGATTGGGTGAGGGCCCTCCCCCGGACCTCCTTCCAGGAGAAGGAGGCGGAGTTGAGAGACCTGCAGTCAGACCTTCAGGGAGACATGATGAGTGGGGAGTTGGCGTCTAGAGAGAAGAAGTTGGCTGCAGAGGTCAACACCTTGAGACTCCAGCAGGAGATTAGTGCGGCCCAACGGGCCAAATGCTCCTGGCTCAAGGATGGGGACCGTTGCACCAAATTCTTCTATGATGTCATTCGGGCTCGCCAGCACCGGAACTGCATCCAGAGACTTCTAGGCAGTGATGGGCGTCTTGTGACCGACCAGGTTGCTATCCAGGAGGAGGCTGTCCGGTTCTACTCTGAGCTTTATCATCAGACGGACTATCCCACGGCTTTCCCGCAGCTGACTACGAAGACGTTGATTTCTGAGTATGGCAACAGTCTTCTTATGGCTCCTATCCGGATGGCGGAGGTGGAGGCGATTCTGATGCAGGCTGATGCTTCCAAGTCCCCTGGGCCGGACGGTTTCTCCAGCGGCTTCTACAAGCGACATTGGGGTTCCCTCAAGTTCCAGGTTCTAGAGGCTGTTCAGGAGTTCTTTGAGACGGGCAAGCTCCTGAAGGAGCTAAACCACACCTTCCTGACGCTGGTGCCCAAGAAGGAGGGGGCGACTTCTCTTGCTGACTTCAGACCGATTGCTTGCTGTAATTATTTGTATAAAATAATTACTCATCTTATGTGCAGGAGGATGGAGGACGCTATGCAGGGCCTGGTTTCTTGGAATCAGGCGGCATTCATCAAGGGGCGGTCTATTGCTGAGCATAGTCTGTTGGCTCATGAGATGATTCGGGAGTTCCACAAGCCAGGGGGGATGAAAGCATGTGTGAAGCTTGACCTGAGGAAAGCCTACGACACCGTCAACAGGGACTTCCTCTGTCATTTGATGGGTGCGATGGGCTTCTCCGAGACATGGGTGGACAGAGTCCGAGCGTGCATCACCTCCCCTACATTCTCGGTTCTCATCCAGGGTATCCCTTACGGGTTTTTCGGCAGCAGCAGGGGGCTTCGGCAGGGGGACCCGCTTTCCCCCTACCTTTTCACCCTCGTGATGGAGTATTTTACCTGTTTGATGGACATCGCGGTGCATCGGGAGAGGATTGTACCGATATACAGTAGGGTGTCTCCGGTGGTCTCACACCTCATTTATGCGGATGATCTATTGGTATTGATGAGGCCTTCCATGTGAGGGATGAGGGAGCTTGCGGTGGTGATGGAGGAGTTCGGACAGTTATCGGGTCTTCGGTTGAATAGGGACAAGAGCAAAGTTTACTTCAACAGCTCTTGCACCTTGAAGGAGGAACGGGCCCTGGAACTTGGGGTGGAAAAGGGTGACCTCCCGGTGAAATATCTGGGGGTGCCACTATCTGTCAATTACGCGAAGGACCGAGAATGTCAGAGTCTGGTGGACTTTGCGCAGAGGAGGGTAGAGGGCTGGCAGGCGGCTGGCCTATCTTTTGGAGGGCGTATTGAGCTGGTTCGATCGGTTATATCTGCTATTGCTCTATTTTGGCTCCAATCTATTATGGTCCCTTTGACTACTATCAGAAAGATTGAGGGCATATGTGCCAAGTTCATTTGGCATGGGGGGATTCATGCCATCTCTTGGGAGCAGCTCTGTCGTCCTAGGAAGGAGGGAGGTGTGGGTCTGCGTTCTCTGGTTTCTGTCAGGGAGGCGGCGGGGATCAAGCTGGCGTGGAGGTTCCTTCAGGGCGGCTCTCTTTGGTCGGCTTGGATGTCTAGCCGGTACCTCCGGGGTAGGAACTTCTGGGTATGTGACATTGACAACAACTTCTCTGTGTCCTTCAAGCATATCCTGAGGAACCGACCTGTACTTCGGAAGGCGATTCGGCGGCAGATGAGGGAGGGAGGGGAGACGGACCTATGGCTTGATCCGTGGATAGCTGGTCAGTCTCTCCTGGAGATTCTGGGTCCCCAGACGGATGGTGTGGAGTACAGAGGTCTGACTTGTAGGCGCATCATCAGGGGTGGGGTCTGGAGACCAGAGGAGTATCGTTTCACTGCTCAGTTAGGAGGGGAGATCAGGCAGGTACAGATCACTCCTGATGTACTGTCTGACGTCTGGGTTTGGGCCCCTCCCGGCTACACGGAGGGTGCTGGGGAGTTCAGATTTAGCAGCTGCTACGATCTTGTTCGTTCCCACTTCGACAAGATCGAGGAGTATGACTTTATATGGGGGAAGGGCCTTGCCAGAAAGATGCAATTGTCTGCATATAAACTGGTGCTGGGCCGGTTGCTTACTAGGGACAGACTGCTTCGGTTCGGGGTCCCTGTCCCTGACCCTACGTGTGTTTTGTGTGAGGCAGAGAATGAATCCATTGGGCACCTGTTCTTTCAGTGCCAAGTGGCATGGAGCATCTGGGCAGAGCAGAGCCGGAGATACTTGGGAGGGGTTGGAAGGGAGCGTGACTTCAGAGAAATCCTTCAGTGGATTGGAGATGGCAGGGGCCGGGGGCAGATCTGGGCCAGACGTGCTAGATTGAGGCTTGTTGCATCAGTTTGGCATGTCTGGAGGGAGAGGAACCGGCGCATTTATGAGGGACTGTCCACCCCACTGGTGGGCATCCTTCATAACATTGAGTCGGATGTACTAGTAATGTCCCCCTGAGTTGGGATTGTATCTCTATGTTGTAACCTTATTGCGATGATTGTGGAATAAAATTTACCCTTTTTCCAAAATATATATATATATATATATATATATATATATATATATATATATATATATATTAAAAAAAAGGATGCAGCAGCGCCGCACGCGAAGGGGTCTCCCGCTAGGGTTTTGGCGACCGCCACTTCCCCTCCCCTCCCTCCCCCCGATCCGCTTGAGGGGAGGGGGCACGTCGGCCGGGCGGCGCGGGAGGGGGCAGACGGCCCCCTGGCGGCCATGGCGGCCCAGGCGGAGGCGACAGCAGGTCCCCCCCACGCAGGGGGGGTCGGGAAGCCCCGGCGGGGGGAGGGGGGGGTCGGGTGGAGGCGTCGGCAGTGGGGCGGGGGCCAGGCCGGGCGGCGGCGGCGGTATCCCCCCCCGCGGGGGGGGGGGGGGGTAGCGGCGGAGGGCCTCCTCCAGGCGGGGGGGGGGGGTCGGGAGGAGGCGACGGCGTACTTCTAGTGGAGTGGCTCCCATGTTCGAGTTCGGGTCCGGAGGGGACAACTCTGGGGATGCCGGCTGGCAAACTGTGACGCGACGACGGACTGGAGGACGGAGAGGGGCTCAGTCCCAAGTACCGGGAAGGGCGGGGCCTGGAATTCATGGAAATCGACCTTGATCGGCGCTATGGATTCCCGGCGACGCGGGGGAGGCATGGTGCGATCTTTTCCGGGTTGGAGGCCAAAGGCGACGGCGGCCGAGAAGGCAAAGGGTATTGCTACCGATACCGGCATCACAGGCCAGAGTCCGGTTACCCCCCCCCCCCCGACCAGGACGCACACTGAGGAGCAGAGGCCTCGGTCATGGAAGGAGGTCTGCACGCCAGTGACTGTGAAAAGCCCGATGTCGATGGAGTTTGTTCCACCGATGTCGGTTGGAGGAGGGCTTCAGGCGTTTTTTCCCGCTGAAGAAATAGCGGTTGTTTCCGAATTCTGGAAAAACACTCTGGTGTTGTATGTGTTAGGGAACAAGCCGTTCTTTGGCCAAATTCGGGGGTATGCGGAGCGTGTCTGGAGGCCTAAAGGTAGCATGGAATTCTTCTCTCGGGAGAACGGGTTCTATTATGTCAAATTTGGATTAGCGGAGGATGTGTCCAGGATCCTTCAGGGTGGGCCTTGGTCATTTGATGGGAGACTCATAATACTGAAGGAGTGGACGCCGGAGTTGAGGTGTGAGAAGGAGGTGCTGAACGCTATCCCCATCTGGGTCAGATTCCCTGAGTTCCCAGTAAAGTATTGGAGCATCCCGCTTCTCATGCGACTTGCCAGTCTGGTGGGAAAGCCAATCAAAGCAGACGAGGCCACTACTTTCCGTACCAGACTGATGTATGCCAGGGTCTTCATGGAGATCAAGGCGGGCTCAGTGCTACCGAGTATGCTTGAGTATCAGGTTCCGTCTAGGGAGGTTCTGACACAGGCAGTGGAGTATGACTGGGTTCCCCCTATGTGTTCTCACTATGAGTGCTTTGGGCATACTACCAGTGCGTGCAAATACAAGGGGAAGGAGACTGCCAGGCCACAGGCGACTCGGACGGAGGCACCGGGGAAGGAGACGACCTCCAGTCACCTGCCGGGAGAGACGGAGCCAGTCAGAGACAGGGAGGAGGACACAGGGATGGAGGTTGATAGGAGGCTGGAGTCAGGATCACCGCAGAGAGAGGAGAGCACGCAGGGTGTACTGGTCCCGTTCATGCCACAGAGGACCATCGTGACCAGGGGTATGAGCGCGGCTAGAGGTAGTCAGATGGTGACGGAGGCCTCCCCGGCGATCATGGTGTACAGCAGCAGGAAAAGGCACGCTCCGGCCACACGGGAGGATATCTCTCAGGCGAGGGATATGGATGACCAGACTGAAGACAATCCTGACTGTACTCTCAGCAGGATCCAGGCCCACCTTGCTCCTTCTTCTATGGTAGATGCAATCATTGACCAGGCGGATGAGACACTTCCCTCGAGTGTCGATCCAGACGAGTGCCAGGGGGACCCATCTTCTCTTTATTAGATGTCGGTCCTAGCATGGAACATTAGGAGGGGTGTTCCATAGGACGATGGAGGGAGATTGGAGGAGTTCTGAGAAGAGAGGCGTGTGACATTGCTATCCTACTGGAGACGAAGATTAGAGTGGCTGCTATGCTCTCGCGGAGGACTCCGGCAAACTGGGATCACTTGCACAACTTAGATCTTTGTGATATGGCAAGGATCTGAATATAAAGGAAATTTGCCAAATGTTGGATATAAACATTATACAGTACTATTCCCGGCAAGAATATCATGGGGACAGATACTTCAATAATAGAAACGAATAACCCATTGTGTGCATCAAATAATATCAAGTATTCATACCAATACTATGCAAAAGACAGGCAGATTGCTTGCTAGACAGGTTTTTTCACACAACCCTTCAAACAATTACCATATTTTACTTAATCAAATGCTAAGAACATCTTGAGAACAATATTTCATTCAGTGTCCCATTTCATGGTAAACATACAGACCTAATAGGGGCAGAAAAGTATGAAATACAAATTCTATACATGTCCTATCTAGCATCCAGAAGGGCTTACCTCAGACTTTGTTTGCAATGGTGCAAGTGTTGCAACTAGATTCTTTGTATTTGGCCTCTCTCTAGGTTCATATTGCAAACACCGGGATGCTAGGTCCACTAGCGCAGTTGCTTCTTCTGTTGAGAAGTTACCCTCCAAGTGCGAATCCATCAAAACTAGGATGTTTTTACCTCTTATCATATCAAGAGCCTGTTTGCACAAAGCACAGTTCAGAGAAATGATATTTGCAAATAAACATAATAAGTGGAGGATGTTACCAGTCCTTCAGAACAACCATACTTGCAGAAAAACATAAGTAAAACCATACTGCAAATGAACATCAAAAAAGAAATCATACACTGAAAAAGTGTATATGAAAGAGAGAACACTACTCTCCACTCAAGTAACTAGAGAGCTTTTGCAATCATTCTACAGATCCACTTCCCAATTTACGATGGGGCATCAAACAAGTGAAATGACACTATGTTTAGAATATGGAGATTACTGAAGTTCCTGCATACACTATAATACAAGAACTTGGTGAGGATTGAAGGATGATTATTCCAAAAAAATTGAGGTCTAATAACCCTTTTGAGGGTCGAGAAGAGGATGCTTTCATGGTTATTTGATTTTTCTTTTACTCAATTCACAATTTGAATTAGGTTACTTGCTTATCATATTTAGCTTCTGCCACTTAACCAAACCTTCATAGCTATGGCTATATTTGAGGGATAGAATGATCCTGGAGGATTGAGTGAGATTTAGGAGGATCATGGGAGTGTCTCAACTTTATCCGGGCTACATGTGATGACAATGGGAGGATAGAGTCCAACCTCAAGTGCACTGCAGAAGCCCAAGAAGCAACCAGTGATTCGATGACAGGCAACCAACAACACGGCAGTGTCAGCAGCCTGTGACAGCACTGCCTGACAGCACAGGCAGGCAACCAGCTGGTTGACCCACAGCAAATCAGGCTTCTGGTTCAGCAGTTTATTTTGTGTTTAGGGTTTTTGCTGTTTTGGTTTTGCCTACATCAACAGGAGGTTCCTTAGATGTAATCTAAGGGTTGTAAATGAAAAAAGAGGTGTCTTCTCCCTTTAGTTGGCTTCTTTATAAGGGATAGTCGCCCTCATTGTAAATGACCTTCAGTACTTTTCATCTTGTCGACAGAGATAAGTAAAAGGAGAAGAGGCGGTCTGCCAAAATCTGTTTTCTCCACATGTACTACAGTTAACTCACTACAATCTTTGTTGAATATTTGTGATAATTTTATTAATAATCTTATGGCTATATATAGCCTTACAATCCTCCTCATTACATTAAACCCTCTGTGGAATATCATGTGGCATATTCTGACATACCAAATATACCAACAGGATATTCCAATATACTTATTCTAATATACCAACACTCCCCCTCAAGATGGGCAGAAGATATTCACTAAGCCCATCTTGTCACATCCTCTAATCATGCTCACAGAGCTAAGTCCCTTGGTCAGTCCGTCTGCTACATGATCCTTGGTTGGAACGTGGTCTAGCTCCAGTAGTCCACTATCCAACTTCTCCTTGATGAAGAATCTATCGATCTCGATGTGTTTGGTCCTGTCATGCTGTACTAGATTGTTGGCGATACTAATAGCTGACTGGTTGTCACACCACAGCTTCATCTTGGCTCCTTAATCCAGCTTCAGCTCCACCAGCATATTCTTCAACTATAGCAGCTCTGCAACTTCCAAAGCCATAGCTCTGCACTCCGCTTCAACTGTCGATCTGGCCACCACTGGCTGCTTCTTACTCCTCCAAGAGACCAAGTTGCCTCCGACAAATATGCAGTATCCCGATGTAGATCTCATGTCATCAGCACAGCTAGCCCAATCAGAATCACAGTAGCCCTCGATGCTCACGTGATTATTCTTCCTGAATATCAATCCCTTCCCGGGGGCACCCTTCAAGTATCTCAGAATTTGGTACACTGCGTCCATATGATCCTTCCGTGGGTCATGCATGTAGTGGCTCACCACACTTACTGCAAAGCAGTTATCAAGACGGATATGGCTCAAATATGTCAACTTGCCCACCAGTCTCTGGTATCTATCCCGGTCAACTGGTTCCCCAGCCTCAGCAGCCAGCTTGAACCTCTGATCTATCGACGTCGCTGCAGATTTGTATCCCAACATCCATGTCTCTGTAAGAAGGTCTAGTGCATACTTCCTCTGAGAAAAACAATCTCCTCTGCTTTTCGAGCAATCTCAATCCGAAGGAAGTACCGAAGAAGGCCAAGGTCCTTCACCTCGAATTCCTTGCCAAGCTTTCCCTTGAGTCGGGCGATCTCCTGCTCATCTTCTTCTGTGATAATTATATCGTCCACATACACCGCAAGCATGGTGATATGGCATCCACTCCGACGGAAGAATACAGTATGATCAGCATTGATCTGCCGATATCACATTCCTATCATCGTCCTCCTGGATCTGTCAAACCACGCTCGAGGAGACTGTTTCAGTCCATAGAGGGACTTCTTCAACATGCAGACCTTGCCCACGGTCTGATTGGTGTCGAATCCTGGTTGTATCTCCATATACGCCTCCTCCACTTTCTCCATGAAGAAATACATTCTTCACATCCAGTTGGTATAGCTTTCATCCACCATTTGCTGCCAGAGAAATCAGGATCCTGACAGTGCTCATCTTCGTCACTGGTGCAAAGGTCTCGTCATAGTCAATGTCGTACGTCTGACTGTATCATTTTGCCACCAGTCAAGCTTTGTAACGCTCAACCTGTCCATCTGGATTCTGCTTCATAGTAAAGACCCACTTGCATCCGACTACTCTCTTCCCTTCTGACAATTTTACCAGCTCCCAAATGTGGTTCCCCCAACTCCTCGTGTATCACCGCTTTCCACTTTGGATCGTTTTTGACAACCTGTCAATTGTTAGATACAGTAATACTATCCAAAGACGCAATGAATGCTCCATAGGAAGAGATATGATCATATAAAACAAACTGATAAAGATCCCACTAAGGTATCGGAATCGGTATCAGAATCGGTATCGGACTATTCCTATGAGTATTGGTATCGGCGATATCGGTAGTATTGGCGATTTCGGATCGGAGTATCGGATTTTTTGGTATCAGATCGGAGTATCAGTTACATTTAAAAACATATATTTTATATATTTAGGCATAATTTGAAGTATTTTCAGTGTTATTTTTTAGTAGTTTAGAAATCAAATGAAATAGTAGTCACCCTTACCTATTGGTTTACATACAATAGATTGATTTTCTTCTTTTACATGCTTTTACAACCTTGTTATGCTTTAAACCCTTGTTGATTTGTCTTTTTCGTTTAATTTTCTTTGCCGAATTGACTGAAAAAAAGACCCACAATGTCGGTATCGGTCAATATCGGATCGGGACATGCCAAATCGTATCGGTATCAACTGTATCGGATCGGTATCGGCCGATACTTTAAACCATCTCCCAACCATATCTAACAGGAGGATTTTTCGCATTGCTGCGAGTGGTCCTCCGTACTGATAATAGTGTGGGAGGAGTAGAAAGAATGATATCACCTGAAGGAGAATCTGGGGGTGGTGTAGGTGTCTCAGGAGTCGAGACGGACGCAGGCAAGGGACTTGGCACTGGCACTATAGGTACTGGTCCTGCAGTTTGCTTTCCCCTCCTGCTGTAGGTAAGTATCTCCCTCTAAACCATGGGCCTAACACCTCTCATCTCCTCCTCATGTTCCTCCTCAATCGCGCCTCCATGCCATACTCCTAAATCGGTTACCATGCTTTCACCAATCTCCCCCTCTCATCTCATACTCGCAGTATCAGGTAAGTTGTTTGAGGTTCCCTCCTGACGGTAGTATGGCTTATGCTCCCTGAAGTGAACATCCATGCTCACAAACTTCTTCTTCTCTACTGGGCTCCAGCACATACCCCTTTTGAGTCGCCGAGTAGCCCACGAAGATGCACTTAACAGCTCTAGGATAAAGTTTTCCAACTGACGGTCTGTTGTCCTTCACAAAACATACACATCCAAACACCTTTAGTGGAGTATCTTGTTGACCCAAACTGGATCGCAGTCAACCTAATCTTGATAATTAACAAGACGATATCTGTTATAATCCAACTTGACACATCAAGCTCCATCAAGCTCCAAAACAGAACGTTATCACATATCAGTTCAAGACAGACATCTTCGACAGTGCTGTTGTTACTTGTAATCTGAGTCAGTATTTTTTCTTTTATTGAGTCTAGGCTATTGTAAGTTGAGTCGCACTGAGTATCTCAACCCTAGACTTAATATCCAAGTTCCACCAAACAAACTCCAAAACCTGCAAAGCCTAAAAAGCCCACTTGAACTTTCTGTCCCCTAGGAGACGGAGTTCGGGCCGAACTCTATCCCCTTAATTTTAGGACCTGGTTTTTAGGGTTTGCTGGTTGCTAGTTGTCCAACGGCTAAATATTTGAATATTTGGGACAGAGTTCTGGCCGAACTCTGCCTCTCTAGACTAGTATATATAGGCCTTGATTTCTCTCTTTTCCAATCATCCAATCTTCTCATCTTCTCTTCTTCTATAGCATATACATTCAAGAGCTTATTCTTCTCATCTAACTAGCCACAAAACTTTCCAAGCCTCCAAGGTGCTCAGTGCGAGTCAACTAGAAGTTTGTGTGCAAGAGTTTCAAAAGAAGTCACTTGGACAATTCCAAGTCTCGCCATCTGCGAATCTGTAAGAAGTTGGTGTGCTCTTCTGAGTAAAGGCACGTGGTTGTACGCTATTTCACAAATAGTGGATTTCAATCCTGAACTAGAGTTCTCAGGCCTGGACTAGTCCTCCACGAGAAAAACCAGGTTAAAAACTGTTGTGTCTACGTATGCATCTCTGATCTCTATTTATACTCCGCACTTATACTCTGATTATTATTTCTGTTGGATGAACTTGAATAGAGTTATTTTAATTGGGTATTATCGACACATACTCTATTCACCCCCCCCTCTAGAGTTGTCTACACGTACTTCAATTGGTATCAGAACTCTGTTCTCTTATATCGGATTAACATCCTAAGAGCTAATCCATGGCAACCACACAACCTACCTTTTCCAACTATGGTGAGGGACAGTCCACAAATAGGCCACCCCTATTTGACGGAACTAACTACACCTATTGGAAAACTAGGATGAATTTTTATCTTAAGTCTCTAGACTTTGATCTGTGGACCATCGTCACGGATGGTTACAAAAAGCCTGCCAGAATAGCTGTCGAGGGGACTCTTGTTGAAAAACCCTACGACAAATATTCTGACCAAGAAAAGAAACAGGCAAGTCTAGATGCTAGGTCTATTAATACTCTCTTTTGTGCAATAGACAGGACTGAATTCAACAGGGTCTCTACATGCTCTACCTCACACGAAGTATGGAGGTTTCTGGAGGTGACTCATGAAGGAACCACACATGTTAAAGAATCAAAGATCAGCCGTCTGACACAAGAATACGAGGCATTCAAAATGAAGCAAAATGAGACAATTACTCAGATGTTCACCAGATTTCTCGACATCGTCAACCCTCTATCTTCCCTTGGCAAAGTATTTTCCAACCATGAGAAGATAGGCAAAGTGCTAAGAGGATTGTCGAAGATCTGGAATCCCAAGGTCACGGCGATTATCGAAGGAAATGATCTTACGGCAATGTCACTAGAAACTCTGATGGGCAAGCTGATGACGCATGAGCTCGACCTCAAAGATTTTGAAGAAACGGCTACAAAAGAAAAAGAAATTGCCTTAAGAGCTCATCGCCGAAGAACCATCACAGAGGAAACAAATGACGACGATTCCGAAGGTGACGATCAAGCACTCATGGTTCGAAATTTCAAGAAGTTCCTACGCTTCAACCAAAGGAAGAAGGAACAAAAAGATTATGAGGAAGAACCCACCTGCTTCGGATGCAAGAAGGTGGGATACGTCAGAAAAGATTGTCCTGTAGCAAAGAAAGGAAGCAGATACGAAAAGCCGTACAAGAAGCCAACCTCAAAAAAGTATGCCAACACTAGCATCTGGCACGAAAGCGAGGCCAGTGATTCAGACGAAGAAGAGGACTATCTGCAAGACACAGCAAACGTCTGCCTAATGGCAACTTCAGATAAGGTAAATGATTCTTTTGACGACTTTTCTTTTGATGAACTAGGTGATGCCTTTAGTGATCTACTTGAACACCACAAAAAGGTTATTAACAAATATAAACATGCTAAGGATAAAATCACGGCTCATGAAGCCGAGATCCAGACTTTCATGCTTATTAGAAAATGTTAGAAATACTACATCCACGGAAAATACTGAGGAGGTATCTAAGCTTAAGTTAAGCTTACACGATGCCGAATATCTTATTGAGAAGCAGACCCATGATATCACTGCTTTAAATAAAGAACTTGCTGAAGAGAAAAACAAGTACAAGATTGCTACCGGTAGAATAAATGGTCTTATTGCTAAATGTGATGAGTTACATGCTGCCTCTAAGAAATTAGAGATTAGACTGGGTAAACAGGTTATTCAACCTCAAACTCAGTCTCATAATCACAACAGTTACACTAAACACCAGACAGCTCAACACAAGAGTGCACGTCATTACAAGAACACTCATCCACATACCACACAAAAACATGCCTTTATGTACACCTACTCCCACGTAGCACGTAAAACACACGTAGTTATAATCATCCTGCTGCTACACGTAATTATTATCATCATCCTACTATTACACATAGTTATCATCATCCTACACCCACATATAGACATCACTATCATCCTGCACCCAACACCAATATGCATGCTACATGTACTTACTGTAGTTTACATGGACACATATCACCACAGTATAGAATTAGAAAACTAGTGGATATTAATCTATATGCATGGGTACCAAACTTTTCAGGACCCAGAAGAATCTGGATACCAAAGGTCACATCTACTCATGGTGTAGGTGGACCTTCCTTCTCAAACTAGAAGCAAATGGATTCTCGATAGTGGGTGCTCGCGACATATGACTGGAGATGCTAATCTATTCGCAACACTATCGATGAAAAGGGAAGGATATGTATCCTTCGGCAACAATCTGAAAGGCTATATCATAGGTAACGGTACAATTAGTTATCCTCCTTCTCCGTTATTAAGGATATCTGTTTAGTGACCGAGTTAAAGCATAACCTGATCAGCATTAGTCATACCGAGTTAAAGCATAACATGCTCAGCATTAGTCATCTTACTGATCACGGATATGATATTAACTTCGGTAAAAATAAATGCTTTATCTATAATAGATCATCTGGAGACATCGTGTTCGAAGGAATAAGGGAAGATAACATATATATTTTCTATCTATCTAGAGATACTAACAGTGCAGGTAGATGCCTTTACGTCCACAAAGATGAAAGGCTATTATGGCATCAGCGTCTTGGTCATGCTAACATGGACACCATATCAAGACTATCTACCAAGAAACTAGTAAGAGGATTGCCTGAAATCACATTAAAAAAGGACACGATATGTGCCGAATGTGAAAAGAATAAGGCTACCAAATCTTCTTTTAAATCCATCAACACTGTAAGTACCACTCGACCTTTGTAATTACTCCATATGAATTTATTTGGTCCTAGTAGAGTAGCCAGTCTTGGCGGAAAACTCTATGCTTTCGTAATTGTTGATGACTTTTCAAGATTCACTTGGATTTTCTTTCTTACAAATAAAGGTGATACTATTTCAGTTTTCAAAGTTTTTGCTAAAAAGGTCCAAAACGAAAAAGGCTACATGATTACTCGTATCCGAAGTGATCATGGTGGCGAATTCGAAAATTCCAATTTTGAAAAGTTTTGTGATTTAAATGGCTTTAATCATGAGTTTTCTTGTCCTAGAACTCTTCAACAAAATGGTGTTGTGGAGCGAAAGAGTAGGACTCTTGGCGATATGGCTAGAATCATGTTGAATCAATTTTCTCTTCCGAAATATTTTTGGGCAGAAGCTGTCAGCACAGCGTGCCATGTTTTGAATAGGGTTTCGATTCGACCTATTTCGAAGAAAATACTCTATGAGCTTTGGTTTGGTAGAACTCCAAATGTTTCTTACTTTCGAGTGTTTGGCTGTCGCTATTTTATCCTAAATTCCAAAGACAACTTAGGCAAGTTTGATGCCAAAGCTGACGAAGGTATTCTTCTTGGTTATGCTGCCAAGAGTAAGGGATATAGAGTGTTCAACAAATGCTACATGATTGTTGAAGAGTCTACTAACGTAACTTTTGATGAGGACAATAGTACAGCTATCATTCCCGATGATGATGAACCATCAACTTCTACTCCTGTGGATACACCTTCCAAAACCAGTTCTCTGGAGAGCTTATCAAAGAAGTTCCAATTCAAACCTTCACATCCTGAAAACTTGGTAATAGATGAGGTATCGAAAGGGGTAACTACTCGATCTTCTTTGAGAGATTCTATTGCTAACACTGCTTTTATTTCTCAAATTGAACCTAAAAATGTTTTAGAAGTTTTTAACGATGAATTTTGGATATCTGTAATGCAAGAACTCAACCAACTCGAACGAAATCAGGTTTGGAAACTTGTTCCTAGACCTGCTGATCATTCAATCATTGGTACCAAATAGGTTTTTCGCAACAAAGTTAATGAGGACGGTTCGGTCACTCGCAACAAGGCTCGTCTCGTAGCTCAAGGATACAACCAAGAGGAGAGTATCGACTACGATGAGACGTACGCTCCTGTTGCACGACTTGAATCTATTCGGATGCTTTGCGCCTTTGCAAATTTCTAAAACTTTAAACCTTTTCAAATGGATGTGAAAAGTGCTTTTCTAAATGGTTTTATTAAATAAGAGATTTTTGTCAAGCAACCCCCGGTTTTTAAAATCACAAATTTTCTGACCATGTTTTTAAACTTAAGAAAGCTCTTTACGGCCTCAAACAAGCTTCTCGAGCTTGGTATGAACGCCTTAGTACTTTCTTACTTAATAAAGGTTTTTCAAAAGAAAAAATTGACACTACACTTTTCATAAAATCCCTTGATGACACTGTTTTGTTAGTACAAATTTATGTAGATAATATCATATTTGGGTGTACTAATGAGGGTCTATGTAAAAATTTAGCCAAGTGTATGCAGAACGAGTTTGAGATGAGCATGATGGGGGAGCTCAACTACTTCCTTGGACTGCAAATCAAACAATAAGGCGTCTTCATTAGTCAGTCGAAGTATACAAAGGATGTGCTGAAAAAGTTCGAGCTTGACAATATCAAAACTATCAGCACTCCTATGACTACTACAACAAAACCGGAACATGATGAAAGCGACAAACCGGTCGATCAACGTAAGTACCGAGGTATGATTGGGAGTCTATTGTATTTAACTGCTAGTCGTCCCGATGTTATGTTTAGCGTTTGCTTATGTGCTAGATATCAAGATAATCCTAAGGAATCACACATGACCGCTGTTAAGCGTACCTATGATATCTTAAAGGAACGATTACGGTAGGCTTGTGGTATCCAAAACCATTTCCTTTGACTTAATCGAATATTCCGATGCTGATTTTGTGGGATGCAAAGTCGACCGTAAGAGTACCAGCGGCACGTGTCATTTGTTAGGAAAGGCTTTAGTCTCATGGTTTAGCAAGAAGCAGAATTCTGTCGCACTATCCACAACAGAAGTTGAGTACATCGCAGCTGGCCATTGTTGTGCACAGATTTTGTGGATGAAGGAAACTCTTGAAGACTATAACTTATTATTCAAGCACATACATATTTTCTGTGATAACACTAGTGCAATAAATTTGACCAAGAACCCAGTATGTCACTCACGCACAAAACATATAGAGATTAGACATCATTTCTTGCGTGATCATCAATAGCACGGCACTATTAACTTAGAATTCATTGACACTAAACATCACCTAGCATATTTCTTTACAAAACCACTAGCCGAAGAGCGCTAAATTTTCTTTGTCGAGAGTTAGGAATTTTGGATGAATCTGTCATACAATACTGTGTACCTGCATGAATAACGGTTATAACATATATTGTTCATGGGGACACTGCTTTGGGTACAAGTCGAAAGGGCCCTTCTGACAATAAGACGTAAAAGCCTAAGCGACACGGTGTACTAGTCTTCGGACTACCGCTAGCTGGGATCCGGCCCCTATAGCTAACCTGAGGCAGTTCCACTGTGATGATCATTATTTTAACAATAATTTATTATATGGCTACACTATTATATGGCTTATACCATTCATTATTTCTCATTCAAGATTTTTTTAAATTCATCAAAACTATTTTTTTCTTTTGGAGTTCTAGAGCCAGAGCCATAGAACTCGGGCCGAACTCTGCCCTACACAGAGTTCGGGCCGAACTCTGTGTGCCTGCTTCCAGAACCCCTAGCTGCTCCTGGCCATCCAATTTTTGATCTGACGGCCACGATTTAACCCGACCTGCTGGCCCTATTGTTCATATACCCGAACTCTCTCTCTCCCACATCACTTTTCTCTTCTTCTACCTCCATCTAAACCCTTTCTCCTCAAACCCTAACCTTAGAAAACTCAAATCTTAGGGCTATCTTTCCCCAAACTCAAAATTTAAGGGTTTTTGGTGGATCTCTTCCATCTCCAACTACTTTTGTGAGGTATAACTCTTATTTTTCATATCTTTCAAATTCATCTTTTCATTATCAATGGCTCCTAAGTTATTTGGTAGAGGAAAGAGGTTGAGAAGTGAGGGGGCATCTACATCTAACCCTCCTCCTCCTCCAAGTCATCCTTTGTTCAATACACCACCTCCACCAAATCCTAACACCTACAATGAGCAAATTTTTGTTTCATTTGATGCATCCAATGAGTGGTACACGGACTTTCGCTCACGTAGTGTGTTCCGGGGCCATTCGATAAACTTCACAATTTTTTCGACATATGACGCACTTTTTCACAATTTATGCCTCGATGAACTTGTCACAACTTCATCTTGTGTCTATCTCAATGCTATACAGATGTTTTACTGTAATTTAACTCATGACGACACTAGGATTTATTCTTGTGTCGCTGGCATTGATATATCCTTTGACGATTTCGAACTTGCCGGTTACCTTGACCTCCCGGAACCAAACACTTGGGAAAAACTTGTTGATGCCCGACGGTTCCAATTTCCTGGTGAAACCACTCTTGAGGGTTTCAAGGATGCGTTGTGTTCTCCTAACACACGTCCTCGCAAGCTTCGAGCCAAATATCTCAACAACTATTTTTATGACCTCCATCCAAGGTTGTTAAAGGCGCAAGGCGCACTCAAGGCGCAAAGGGTCCATATCGTCCGAGGCGCAAGGCGCACTTAAGGTGCACGCCCGAGCGATGCAAGGCGCATATATATATATATATATATATATATATATATATATATATATATATATATATATAAACATTGATAAACTTGTGTCATCTCTCTACTCTAGTCTTTGTCTCTCTATATATATAATTCATAATTCACATTGACTCATTTATTTTGTATCCATCAATTTTGCAGGTACAAAGCTGGTTGAGGTGGAGACTACTATATTATATTCTATAGTGAGTCAACAAAAATGTCAATGAGTATATAAGTTAAGCTAAAAGTTACATAATAGCACCTGAACCCAGTTTTAAAGGCGAGGACCTGCATAGTTAACTTGGAAGCGAACAATTTGAAAATGTCAGACAGGGAACATAATATTTAGCATATGTAATAACTATGTGATGTTGTAAATTGTAATGCAATAGAAGATGTAAAATGTCAAGTGAATTTATGTAGCCACTTTGTTCCAGACTTGATTAGTGGAAATGCAACAGAAGATGTAAAATGTCTTCAAATTCAAACATAAAAGTAGTTATGTAGTGGCAATGCAACATGTAAAGGCAGCTAGGTAGTGGAATAAAAGTCAAGTCTTCATAATACAATCAAACACAAAATGTTGCAAAATAAAATAACACAAGTGAAATAAAAGCAAAATGAATCGAGCAATCATTCATCGTCATCAAGCTCGTCCATCAAATCGTCACCATCATTACTCCCATCAGTGTCATCGGAGTTGAAACCCTCAATCTCCTCCTCCTCCTCCTCCTTCGTATCTTCATCATAATCAAGCTCATTCTCTTCAACTTGCATATTTGATGTTGTAGCTCTTGTAGATCTTGAAGTTGTAGCAACAAATCTTGATGATGTCGCTTGCCTTGTGTTTGCTGGAGGCTCCTCAACCCCATCGCTCGACCGACATCTCTCCATGAGAGTTGCTCATCATCAAAAACTAGCTCATCATCATCATTTGTATCCCCCATCTTCCCAATCAATCACTCATTGATTGTTATCAATATCTTCTAAGCATATAGGATCAATCTCATCCCTCATATCATAACGAGCTTTGAGTTTTTTATTATACTTGATGTAAACCAAGTCTTGCAGTTTCTGATGCTCCAATTTATTTCGCCTTTTTGAATGAATCTTTTCCAAGAGAAAAAAAAACTAATGAATATATTTGTTAAAAAAGAATTGTGTATTATAATGGTATAATAAAAAAACTTACTTGCTCAAACATACTCCAATTTCTTTCACAACCGGATGTGCTACACGTTAGACTAAGAACTTTAATTGCGAACTCTCGCAATTTAGGAGCTTCACCACCATATAAATCCCACCATGTAGCTGTAATGTAATTGTATTATTAAAAAGAAAAATGCTAGTACTAGAATGTATCAAGTAATAAGCAAAAGAAAATATAATTACCGGACGATTTACTGCTCCTTGATCTCTTGGCAAAGTTGGAACCAAAGGGACCTATAGCCTTTTTGTACAACGACAACTCATCCATAATTTGATCTTGCATCTCCTGAGATGGAACTAGTCTTTCTATGCATGCATACAAGCCAGTGACAACCTCTTTATCACCCTCAATGTTAGGATTATTATAGAAGAAATGAGGGTTCAAAAAATGACCCGCAGCATGCAATGGATGATGAAGTTGTGATTCCCATCTCTTATCAATAATTTCAAATATTACCTTATACTTCTCTTCATTACCATCAAAAGACTTTTCAATAGTCTCTTTAGCTCTATCCATCGCTTCATATATGTATTCCATCGCCGGTTTTTTTTTCATTATCAACAAGACGAAGGACATTGACAAGAGGACCCATTATCTTCAAAGTAAAAGAAACTGTAGTCCAGAAAGAAGGCATAAAAACGACTTCGGATGCCTTCTTACCTTTTGCTTCTTTTGCCCATCTACTTCCCGTCCACTTCTCCGACGTGAACATGTTTCTCAAACAACTCTTTTGCATATAAACACTTTTCAACGTAAGGAACGATGTCGCAAAGCGTGTGATTCCACATCTCACTAACTCCTCCTTGTTGGTGAACTCCCTCATCATGTTCAACACAAATGTGTGATTGTAGATAAACCCAACAAGATTAATTGCTCTACCAATAGTCCTCTTGATTTTATCAATCTTTCCAATGTCCTCCAACATAAGATCTATGCAATGCGCCGCACAAGGTGTCCAAAACAAGTGCTTCCTCTTTGCCTCCAATAGTTTACCTATTAATATCAAAATCAAACAAGATAGATTATATATAGTTAGTAAAAAAAATATGCACAACTCATAAAATTATAAGTAACTAACTAATCGGCCAAGACATAGTTGCTTCCATTATCCGAAATCACTTGAACGACATTCTTTTCACCAATGCGTTCCACAAACTTGTCAAGAAGTTCAAACATCTTTTTTTCGGTCTTCACAAAAGATGAACCATCAATTGACTCCACAAACATACTTCCTTTCGTGCTATTGACCAAAAAATTGATCAAAGTCCTTTGCTTTCTATCCGTCCATGCGTCGAACATAAAAGAACCAAATTTTTCCCAATCTTCCTTATGGCCCTTCATTAAATCTTGTGTGTAAATCAACTCTTTTTTAAGGAGTGGCACTCTCAACTCATGGTAACTTGGAGGCTTCAAATTTGGGCCATAATTTTCAATTGCACCAATCATAGTCATGAAACTTTCTAGATTGGCTACATTAAAAGCTATTCCCGCTTGATAAAAAAAACGAGCTATGTGTTGAATTGTTCTACCTCTTAGCTCTTTGTCACAAGCTTCATTCATGCCAATTTGTCTTGCTTTTCCTCCCTTTGCTACACTTTGGCTTCTACTTGTATAAAGATCCATCGGGTCCCTTCAAATTAGATGCTTTTGTCTTCATCTTCTTGCTACTACCCGCTCCACCAAGTTGACCTCTTTTGCCTCTATTACCTCCATGCACTTCTTGGACTTCAATCTCTTCATCAAGATCATAATCATCCAAGTGATAATCTGGTTCAAAAGTATGAGACCTTTGTGTTTTCTTTTGATTTATATGGTTCTCCTAACTCTTCCTTCACATCCGGAGGACATTTGGTACATGCTTTGGCATTTCTATACTTTCCAATTTGATGTTGCTTTGCTCGATATATGCCACCTTTTGTAATCTTGTTACAAAATAAACAAGATACTGAATTGGAATCTTTAGGATCCGCCAAAAAGTTGTACTTCCAACCTGGATCTTTTCGGTTGGAGTTAGAAGAGCTTGAAGATCCCAATCCTTGATTTTCTTGGGTTGCCATTCTATGGAAAAGAAAAAACATATATATAGTAAAATTAACACAGTACACACAAATGTACATTGCAAAAAAGAAAAACAGTAACAAATGAAAAACAGTAACAAAAAAAAAACAGTCGAGAGAGAAAAAACAGTAACAAAAACACAGCCGAGAGAGAATAAAAAACAGTACACAAAAAAATAACCAGCCGAGAGAGAGAGAGGCGAGAGAGAGAGATAGAGAGGCGAGCGAGAGAGAGAGAGAGATAGAGAGAGAGGAGATCGAGAGAGAGATCGAGAGGAAGAGGAGGGGAGAACACTCACCTGAAGTCTCGAGAGAGAGATCGAGATCGAGAGAGAGATCGAGAGGAAGAGGTAGGGTTTCCTCCTCGTCTTTTTTGCCGCTGCTGCGTTTTTTTTTCTCTTTGTTGTGCTGTGAAGAGTTTTTTCTCTGCTGTGAAGAGTTTTCTCTTTGTTGTGCCTTTTTTTCCTCCTTTTTTTTCTTTTGTTGTGGGCTATTTCTTGTGGGCATGGGCTATTTCTTGTTCCTACAACAAAATGGGCCTGCAAAAAAAATATTTCTGAAGCAATATTACCGAGGCGCGCCTAGGCACGCCTTAACAGTATCCAGCGCCTAGGGAAAAGGCGCGCCTAGAGGATTGCGCCTCGCCTCGAGGCTACTAAGGCCCTGCACCTGCACCTAGGGCCTAGGCGCGCCTTTGATAACACTGCCTCCATCGGATCATCTTTTCCTCGATCTTGCCCAAAACGGGATCTACCGATGAAGTCACTTATCTTGAGATATCGGCTCTATATCATCTTCACTTTTGTCTTCCGTTCAACTTCCCTCGCACGATGATGGATTGGATGATTCGTGCGAGACCAAAACCAAAATCCTTAGTCTATGCCATGTACCTTCCATAGATTTTTTCGTGCCTTCAACATCCCTCTTGATGACTGTCAGTTCCTACCTGCTCCTGCTTTTCTGTCCAAGGCACGTCGGACTATTGTGCTGCTGCTGCATCCTCTGACTCTGATGCTCCTGATGCTCCTGAGTCCGAGCCTCCTACTACTCTTGATTCCATCCAGGCGATGTTGCGCGATCGCTGGACCCAGTTGGACTACCGCACTACCCTTCAGATGAGTGCTATCAGCAACTCGCTGCACGACCTCCAGTACACCCTGGCTACCCATCCTGCTATGTCGTTTTCTATCGTATGGGACCCTTCTCGCGAAGGTTATCGTATTGACGACACATGGGTTAGGCGGTATCCGGACCCGGACGCGGCCTTTGTTGACCCTCGTCGCTCTGCCAGCGACCCTTCAGACTCTACTGGTCCATCTCGTGCTTCATGATGGTCGTAATTTAGTACCTGCTGATGCTGCTGATGTTAGGCTATAGTTTCATTATGCTTTATGTAGTAGTTTTTAAAGCTTTGGGATGTAGTATTTCTATCTCCTTCATGCATTATATTTCTTTCAAAACTATGCACTTTGGTTTATTGTGAGTTATCAAACTGCCAGTACTTTCTCTCTTTATGATTATGGTTCCTAGTTGTGTGATTGCATGTATTCACTTTGTCTATTTTTATGGGGGAGCCGTTAGTTTCATTTTGCTAAATGACAAAGGGGGAGAATACTTGATATTTGCTTTGGAAATACTTGATATGTGCTTTGAGCTTCTATATATATTATGCTGTGCTTGCTTGGATTAGAACTTGTCTCAGGACATCTATTTACGGGAGAGCCGACATGTTCATCTACGGGGGAGCTATGTCTTTATTCCATGTGTCCAGGTATGAATGTTGCGACATGCAAATATCGTTTTTTGTCAATTATCAACATGGAGGATATTGTTGACCCAAACTGGATCGCAGTCAACCTAATCTTAATAATTAACAAGACGATATCTGTTATAAACCAACTTGACACATCAAGCTCCAAAACAGAACGTCATCACATATCAGTTCAAGACAGACATCTTCGACGGTACTGCTGTTACTTATAATCTGAGTCTGTATTTTTTCCTTTTATTGAGTCTAGACTATTGTAAGTTGAGTCGCACTGAGTATCTCAACCCTAGACTTAATATCCAAGCTCCACCAAACAAACTCCAAAACCTGCAAAGCCCACTTGAACTTTCTGTCCCCTAGGAGACCGAGTTCGGGCCGAACTCTGCCCAACACAGAGTTCGGGCCGAACCACCTCCTTAATTTTAGGACCTGATTTTTAGGGTTTGCTGGTTGCTAGTTGTCCAACAACTAAATATTTGAATATTTGGGACAGTTCTGGCCGAACTCTGCCTCTCTGGACTAGTATATATAGCCTTGATTTCTCTCTTTTTCAATCATCCAATCTTTTCATCTTCTCTTCTTCTATAGCCTATACATTCAAGAGCTTATTCTTCTCATCTAACTAGCCACAAAACTTCCCAAGCCCCCAAGGTGCTCAGTGCGAGTCAACTAGAAGTTTGTGTGCAGGAGTTTCAAAAGAAGTCATTTGGACAATTCCAAGTCTCGCCATCTTTGTAAGAAGTTGGCGTGCTCTTCTGAGTAAAAGCACATGGTTGTACGCTATTTGGATTTCAATTCTGAGCTAGAGTTCTCAGGCCTGGACTAGTCCTCCACGAGGGAAACCAGGTTAAAACTGTTGTGTCTGCATATGCTTCTCTGATCTCTATTTATATTCTGCACTTATACTCTGATTATTATTTCTGTTGGGTGGACTTGAATAGAGTTATTTTAATTTGGTATTATCGACACATACTCTATTCACCCCTCCCCTCCCCCTCTAGAGTTGCCTACACGTACTTCATAGCCCACTATTATTTCCTTACAATATTTCACATGAAGACTTCCATCCCAGTACCTTCGAGGGCATCCTATTGATTAGTTGAGTTGATGTCAACATTACATGTCCCCACAGACTTTGTGGGACATTCATATTGATCATCATTCTTCTTGCTACCTCCAGAAGGTGTCTGTTCTTCCTTTCTGCTACTCCATTTTGTGTTGGTGTGTATGCACAGGTGATCTGATGTTGTATCACTTGGGCTGACAAGTATTCCGCAAGTGCTCCGTTAGTATACTCTGTCCCATTGTCAGACCTCAGTACCTTCACCAATGTCCTGTACTGAATCTGGACATGTTTATGAAAGTCCCGAAAACAGGTAGATACATCACTCTTATTCTTCATCAAATACAGCCAAGTGACACGAGAAGAACAATCAATGAAGGAAACAAAATACTTGTAATCATTTATAGTAGTAATGGCCCATGGCCCCCAAACATCAGAATGTATTACATCAAAAACAAACGAGCTCCTATGACCCGTACTAGCATATGAGCTCCAAGTTTGCCTAACTCACATGCATCACATACTAGTTTTTTCCTTATTTGTTTTTTCATAAATAGCTGGATACAATTTACTTAAAGTAGTCAAAGAGGAGTGTCCCAACCTCTTTTGGTGGAGTATTAATGTATCCTCGGCACCAATGTTCAGTCCTCCCATTCCTGCCTAGAGCCTAACATTTGGAGGACATCCAAGTAAAGGGTGCAAAGAAAGGCAATACGCGTGCAGGTGGAAGTCGACAGCTCTACTACCCCTAGAGAGAGCTCCAGAGCTAATAAGGGGGTTAACCATAGACTTAAGTGACTACCGTCAGTTGGAACGTAAAGGAGGAAATTTGGTTGGGAGACGACGGGCGATTAGGGAGTTTATGACGAAAGCTAAGTTCTCTATTGTTTCTATTCTCGGGTCGAAGATAAAGTCAGCTATGAAGATCAAGAGAAGAACTCCGACCTATTATGCATCTAAGCTTAATTTAGATTTATGTAACATGGCGAGGATATGGATTATGTGGGATATGCGTGCTTGGACTGGCAATGTCATTCATAGATCTGAACAATTGATGGTCATCAATTTTGTTAATAAAGGAGGCTTCCAGGTGGCTGTAGGAGTTGTGTAAGGTGATAATGATAGATATAAGAGTCTCTAGAGAGATCGTCCAAATTAGCACAATGGTTGGAGATAAGTGGCCAATGACCCTGGTAGGTGACTTTAATGCTCTCCAATATGCTAACGAAAAGCGTGGAGGGAAGAGGGTTGCAGATGGAGTATTGGTTGATTTCCAAATATGCTTACTTGGGTCAGGATTGGCGTTTATGGCTAAAAAAGGTCACATACGAACGTGGAACAACCGAGTTGTAGAAAGAAGGATCCTTTGTCAACTTGACCGAGCTTTGTGTAATGGGAAGTGGATAGAGAAGCTCCCCGGCACTCGGGCGGAGTGTCTTGCGGCTGCTTCAAGTGATCATTTACCCATAGTGATTAGACTTGTAGAAGTTGAGGCCGGAAAGCTAGACCGTTCCGATATTGCAATTCCTAGTATGGCCAGGAGGTGTATGAGGAAGCAGTTACTCGCGGCTTACAGTCCAACCAAATGGGCAACATTCAGTATAGGGCCTATAGGCTGGTAGTGAAGCCTAAAGCTGGCAAGAAGGAGCTCAAGGCTTGGAATTTGGCCACACCCAAGATAGTTTTGAGGGAGCTTGAGGAGAAGCTGAGACACTTGCAGGATGCTCCCAAAGGGAACCAGATAACAGCAGGGCAGCAGAGGAAGAGGAAGAAGTAGCTATGCAGGTGAAGGTTCGAGTGGAGAGGTTCCACGAGGAAATTGATCTTATTCAGAGAACCAAATGTCACTGGCTATAGGAAGGGGATAGGTGCACCAAAAAAATTTATGCCACTATCAAAGCAAGGCAACATAGGAATACTATTCACGCTTTGACAGGGCAGGATGGTAGAGTAGCTATGGACAGAAAAGAGATCCAATAGGAGGCAGTTAAATTCTATAGGGACCAATACAATCAGGAAGGATATGAGAAAGAGTTCATGCATTTCGTCTGTAAGGGAATTGTTACTGAAGATGGCAACAACTCCCTTCGACAACAGGTTAGCATGGAGGAGATCGAGCGCATAGTGCGGCAAGCAGATCCTAATAAGTCTACCGGACCTCTGATTGATTTGGGGCATTTTTCTATAAGAAGCACTGGAGTGTGTTAAAAGGAGAAGTCTTTGAGATGGTCGATGATTTCTTCATGAATGGGAGGTTGTTGAAGGAGATCAATCATACTTTTATCACCCTAATTGCGAGAAGACTGAGGGAGCTAGTGACTTGCAGGACTTTCGTCCTATCTCGTGCTGCAACTAATTATATAAACTAATCACACACCTTATGTGTAACATAATGCAAGATATTATGAAGGAGCTCATCTCGGCTTAATCAAACGGCGTTTCTGAAAGGCAGGTTCCTTGCTGAAACTTACTTGCTTGCTCATGAGTTAGTGCAAGATTTCAACAAGATAGGGGGAGTAAAGTTTTTCTGAAATTGGATTTACGGAAGCCTTATGACATGGTTAATAGGGACTTCTTGTGCCAATTCATGCGGTGTATGAAATTCGAGTTATGGTGGGTTGAAAGAATCAGATAATGTATCTCCTCCCCATCCTTCTCAGTGATGATTCAGGGGCATCCCTATAGACAATTTTCGAGCAATAGGGGGCTAAGACAACGAGACTCGTTATCTCCCTAGATGTTCACCATTGTGATGGAGTTTTTCTCGCGCCTCATGGAGCCGGCTACTCATAGCGGGCGGATCATGCC
Source organism: Iris pallida (assembly GCA_029216955.1). NCBI lineage: Eukaryota > Viridiplantae > Streptophyta > Magnoliopsida > Asparagales > Iridaceae > Iris > Iris pallida. Next base: position 21,526,542 of record JANAVB010018199.1, on the reverse strand, counting down.
TTTATTCAAGAAGGTTAGGTTGGTAGTATCTCCATCTTATATATGCTGACGATTTATTTTTCTTTGTTGAACCCACAAACCTTAGTATGTCAAGCCTAAATGACATCTTTAGGGAATTTGGAAAATGGTCAGGATTACAACTCAACAAGAACAAGAGTAGGGCATTCTTCAACAAGACATGCATACAAAGATAGGTGGTTGAGTTAACTTGATATGGAGGGGCAACTGTCAGTGAGGTACCTGAATCTTCCACTCATGTAATTACACAAATGTTGCAGACTACCAGGGGTTGATAGAGTTTACTCAGACTAAGTTGGATGGATGACGAGAACAGTTGATGTCGTTTGGAGGAAGGATAGAGCTGGTCAGGACGGTGATCTCGGGTATTACATTATATTGGTTGTAGGCGTTTATGTTGCCTACAAATATTATAAAGAAGATCGAGCGGTTGTGCATGGACTTTGTCTGGAGAGTGGAGAGGAGGAATGTGTGTTATAAGTTAGGGAGGAGTTATGCCATACCAAAGATGAAGGAGTAGGACTTCGATCTATCCGTACGTTAAGAGAGGCAGCAAGTTGTAAACTCTTCTGGCGTGTTTTCTGACAAGTAACTCACTATGTACGGATTGGATGAAAGGGAGATATCTACAGAAAGGCAACTTGTGGAAAAAGAAAATGGACAACAACTTCTCAATTACGTTCAAAACAATCCTGAGTAAAGGAGAGTGGATCAAGTAGAAGCTGATCAAGGTCATTGCTATCCATGGATTAATCATAGTAGTCTCATAGAAAGAGGAGGATGGCCAATGTATGAAATCATGGTTGACAAAGAAAAAGTTAACAGCATTATTGTGGATGCGAAATTGAATACTACTATTAGTCCTATGGGACAGTTGTACAAGTCTGGAATTGAGACGGTGGAGTTCGATGCAGAAGACTACTGGGTGTGGGAGGGAATGCAAAAATGCAAAAAAGATAACTTGCTCAGAAAAAGGTGATTCATTAGATCCGTCTGCGAGGTGAAAGAAAGGGTTGTCAAGATGAATTTATGCATGTACAAGCTAATCAAAAACCGGTTGTTGACTAAAGACAGGTTAGCTCAATTTGGCATGCAGATTGTAGACATGGCATGTGTATTTTTTGGCCGAGAAATAGAAAATCTGGACCATTTGTTCTTTAGGTGTCAGGGGATAAGAAGCATTGGTCAACATATCAATGGTCTATGGCATAGCGGCTATTGTGCAAAGAGGGATTTCGGAGTTGCTGGATGACATTAGGAGCCTAAGAAGTCTAGGTGCCGTGAAGTTCAGGAGAATTTGAATTGCTATTATGGATATGGTATGGCATATTTGGAGGGAACATAATATGAGGGGTTTTGAGGGTTTTGTAAAGTGTCTCAGTTTTGATCTTATTAATAATATTACCTTGTTATATATATATATATATATATATATATATATATATATATATATAAATGACCACGCATAGGCATGCGTGCTATACATAATTTGACTTTTACACAATATTTTGGTGTAGTTGGGAATTTCTGGATCTAACAAACATTAATTCTAGATCATCAAAGTTGGACAGTAATTTAGGATTTACAGATAATGTCTTTAGAATCTCAAGGTTCGCAGTATCGGTATCGGTATCGGACCCTTACTATGATGATCAGGATCGGCAGTATCGGTAATATCGACAATTTTGGATCGGAGTATCGGATTTTTTGGTATCGGAAAACAAATATTTATTAATAAATTATTACAAATTTAGAAAAAATATTTTATATATTTAGGCATTATTTTAATTATTTTTTTACTGTTTCTTAGTAGTTTTAAAATTGAATGAAATAATAGTCAATCTTACTGATTGGTTTATCTGCGATAAATAAGTTTTTTTTTTCATTTATATGCTTTTACCCCCTTACCGATTGTTTATATTCGTCCAATTTTCTCTTGCCGAATTGATTTTAAAAAAGACCCCAACGTCGGTATCAATCAGTATCGGTAGCAGTCGGTATCAGATCGGGACATGCCATCGGTATCGGCCTTACTGCAAACTATGCTTTAGATATGTACACTATGCATTTACCTCCTTTACCCAAAAAAAAAAAAAAGAAAGAAAGAACTACCCTTTACTCATCAGCCACGGCAAAAGGAATTGAAAAAAAAGGAGGATAGGAAAAAATGGGTTGGAAAATACAAAAATAGAAGTGAAGTACATACATGACTTGGCGGAATGTGCTTGCCACTTAGAAGATCCAAGAGGACAGTACCAAAGCTGAATATGACACTCTCAGGAGTAACTCTCCCTGAAAAACAAAGTTGAAATAATTGGAAATATGGTTTCCTTTTGCATAATTCACAATGCCAACTATTAAAGTATTAAATTATGTAAATATTCCATTAAATGAATCAGGAATTATGTATCTAAAAAAAAGTACAATAGATTGTAGCAATTATTAATTATTAAATAACATTCTAGGAGATCCTCACATGCTAAGCATCATATCTAGTTTCTCTACCTGGGTAATTTATTATGATAATGATGAATGCTGATAGGGTAAAGCAAAATCCTATGTTGAAAACAATAACCATATCCATAACGAAACAGAATAAATTGTCTAACTGAAATGCTAACAGAGCAATGTCTGTACACGAAGACCCTTAGCATTCTTCATCCATTTTAGTTCATATTCTATCCACACCTTGAAAAGAAAGGGAAACATACTTTGACAGGTAATGTGGACTTCTATCTTGCCAAGGATGGCCGAACATCCCAAGTCCAAGCCGCCAAAATCCAGACCGTCAAGAGTTTCAGACATTCATTTATTTGACTTTTTATGCATTTTAGTTATTATTTTCTATTTTTTAATTGGATATTGGACGGTCAACGACCTGCATAGGATGTATAAGATTTAGTTAAAAGTATCTCTTCTATTTGCTATTTGAAGTAATGCGTAGAGGAACAAATACAATTGGGTAGAGAATTTATGAGAACTTTTATCTAGTCTGTGCTAAAGATTCCTATAAGAATTGCTTTGTCTTCATCTCTCCCAAATCACCTTTTTCCTCTAGAGATTTCTTGCTGGTGTCGTCATTATTATTGGTTAGAGCCAGACCTCCTGAAGGTCTTCAGAACTCCAAATAGCCACCTTACTTCACCATCCTTTTGTTCATCTAACAGCAAGTACCCACCCCGCTTCAATTAATTACAACCCCAAAGTACAAGCTCCATCAAACCAATCCCCAATACATCTAGTCTCGTCCTCCTCTTTTGATATGAAATCAGCACCATAGTCATCATATAACACCATTGAACAAAATCCATCTTTAGAGTCATAATGCATATCATGTTGGAGTCCAGTCTGGATTTGGTAACAACATACTTGTGGAATCCAAATCTTATTAAATATTTGATTTGATTAGATTTGGATGTCCATAATTGGTGTTGTGCTATTTTAGATATAATAAGATTCTTATTGTAGAAATCCTATTATGATCTAAAATAGGATAATTGATGGACTATTTTAGGTGTAATAGGATTCTTATTTGAGGGCTTCCTAATTAAGAAATTATATTATGACATAAAATATGATTTTTTTTCATCCTGTATATATGAGGTGAGGGTGGAGGCACAAAGAATAAGCACAAAGCACAAAAGTGGAGATTCGGGGTGCTTGTCCACAAGGAAATCTAAGAGAAAGTCCATACTTTGCTCTTAGGACTTCGTCATCCAAGACAGAAGAAAGAAGATCTAATCGAGGAGTCGTCAACTTCGGTTAGGGAGATTGCTACGGGTTGGTGAGTGATCTCAATTGTAATCTTCTGTTTTTCTTCTTGAGAGTGGTGAGATGGTTGAACATATTAGGGCAAAGGGTTCAACATGAGTTCTGTCAATCTTCTAATTTCATCTGAGTTATTAAAGGTTAGAATTTGTCCAGGTGACGTACGTCACCGCCATATACTTTGTCTTCATCTTGTGCTTGGTGTCCGTTAGACGGGGGTTGGTTTTGGTCAGATGGGTTGGCAAACGCTTCTGCACGCGCCTAACAATTGGTATCAGAGCGAAGGTTCGATTCGTTCTGGTCTGATACCCAACAATTGGTATCAAAGCTTTGGAGATTCTGACAATCATGTCTACGAAGCAGATGAACACTCGTATGATCACCCTTACAGGGGGAAAACTGGACGAATTGGAAGCCAAGGATGGAGGATCTACTCTGGTGCAAGGACTTGCATGGTCCGTTGGATGGCGACAGCGCAAAGCCAACGGACAAAGCTACTGAAGACTGGAAATGACTGGATCGGAAGGCCGTTGGATTCATCCGTCAATGGTTGGATGATTCGGTGTTTCACCACGTGTCCATGAAGAATTCGGCAAAAGCATTGTGGGAGAAGCTGCATTCGCTATACGAAAGGAAGACGGCGGACATCAAGGCGTTTCTTATTCGCCAACTCGTCAACTCGAAGTACACAGAAGGTGCCCCAATGGCACAACATCTGAACGAGATTCAGGATATCATCAATCAACTGTCGGCCATGAAGATGGTGATTGATGATGAGCTTCAGGCCCTACTTGTCACGCCCCGCTCCCGTAGGAGCGATCGTCCTCGCTAAGGCGTGATCCCGCACGAGCCTAGATTGCGCTCGTGCAAGACAGTTTCATAACGGCTGATTACGGCGGCGGCGACGGGGTCGTCGCACAGAAGTCCCAAGCAGAAACATTGAACATGCAGCGGAAATTTAAAGGCAAAACACAAGTTATTCAAAAGAACTCTTTATTGATATTGAACAATCAGATTACAATAGGCGCAAGGCCACGATTACAAGTCTCTTGTGCTCACTTTTCTCTCATTTTACAAGTCACTCTGCTCTCTCTCTCATCTCTCGATACAATTGCTTGAGCCAGCGGAAGCTTCCGAAGGCGATGTCCATACATTATGTCACGTATAAGTCTTGAGTTCACGCAGCCGCACGCTTCGACTCGCCAAGGAACTCCGTGCCTCGACGCATCCAAGCGAGCTCCACGCCACGAGCTTCTACATGTGCCTGCACATAAAAACTATGTGGGTGTCAGTACTCAACTGTACTGGTGGAGTGAGCTCCTCGCCAACCCATAAAAAATCGATACGTTCATTTACTTTGTGCAATACAAGTCCCTTTACGATCGTCTATGTAGTCTTGGCTTAGGATCCATTTTAGAACAAGACGTCTCGGCCTATACTTAACAATGCAACGACAGGGCCGTGCAACGACGGGGTCGTGCCATGCCAACGTGTATTTCGATCGAGGCAATGCCTCATCGCTTATGTACTTGACCGAACTTCAACTCGGGATGGCAGGGTCGTGCCATACTTTATTCGCGACTTCAACGTATTCGAGACAGTGCTTCGCCGAGGAGCAACTTATGCGAACTCGGCCGTGCCAAGACTTTCACTAAAACTCAAGTGCCTCTAAAACAATTTTCGTGCCAACGACGTCAAAGGGACGACTCGTGCTTGACGTGCCGCTATACTTGATTGTGCCTTAGGACCTTGCTTAGACTTGTTCGTGCATCAAGATTGAGGCTGTGCCTCGCAATCGAGACTTATCCATGCTACCGCCTTGCGGCCTTCCTGTTCGACTCGTAAACCAACTTAGACAAGACTTGTGAAACATAATGTCGACTTCATGAACATCCCGACGCCACCTATCGTACCAAGCACGGTGCCTATGCTGCAGCCCAATCTTAGGCCTAGGCATTGTGTTACCGACTAGACCTGCGTTCAAGTTCTAGACCCAATCCAAAGGCATACACGCGGTTTTGCCGCTACTCTGCGACCCATCTACATGAGTGGTCACTAGCAATGTCAAGCTATACTGGATCTTTGTCTCACGGTGACCCCTTCGCGTGGAGGTGCGAGCCCCACCGAATGGTCCCGTGGCATATACCGTAACGGTTCACTTCTAACGAGTCGCACCGTCGTCGAAGGCCGTACGGTATCTGCCTTTCCCTCCTAGGCCGACTCGATCCCGGTGCCCCAGTGATCGGTCGAGGGATTCCCCTTGCGCGCAAGTTGTCCAATGACCATGCAAGACTCAACTCGATCTATCCAGTCCTTCCTTATTCATGACCATGCTTTCCATCTTTCTATCGAGACTCCCAAGTAGCGGGACCGATCTCGTGTGTGGGACTTATCAAGACTTAGCGAGGCTCCCAAGTAGCGGGACCGATCTCGCGTGCGGGACTTATCAAGACTTAGCGAGACTCCCAAGTAGCGGGACCGATCTCGCGACAACCAGTCGCGTGGACTTCCTTCGTCCGTGGCACACTCCTTACTAAATTTACCGTGGCTGGTGCCTTAGACACTCCTGGTTCTCTAGGCGACGCTATCGCTCAAGTCGTATACCTTATACGACGAGCCTTGCTCTCAAGGGACTACGTGACTTGACAACCGCAGATAGAGCGGGATAGTGCTAGAAATGGCTTCGATAGCCCAGCACAACACTTGTCTAACTTATTCGAGCAACGACTCGACGAGCAAAGGCTACGCCGAGCTACGCATCGAGAGGACGGGCCGTACACGCGTTCGACTTGCATAACCAAGTTCGCGGGTGCCTAGACTTAAGCCAACAGTCGTGCAAAGACTACTTAACTCGCGGGACGTGCGAAGGCTATGCCAAGCCTTGGACGACGGGACCGTGCATGCATTTTCAAGCATTCACGCGGGCGACGCCTATAACTTAGGCCAGTACAAGCGTTGGGGCAAAACGACGGGACATTGCATGCTTTATCAAGCATTCGTGCGGGCGACGCCTATGACTTAGGCTTATTCGAGTATCGTGGCAACTTGGCAACTTAAGCCAACTTCCTTCTCCCAAGCCACGGGAACGAAGGATCGAGTGTCATTTGAAAGCACGCTGAGCCGACTTCTAAGCAGACCGTGGGACCATTTTCCATGTTCTAAGACATTCCGACCCGTCGGGATTATTCTCTTAGCTATGTTGATGCATCTCTTTTATTATCAAGCCTAACTTGTGCAAGTTGAAAACAAGCGGGTTATTAAGTGAAGGCTACGATGAGGCAAGTTCACCGAAACTACCCCACCTGAGCGGGCGGTCGCCTTGACCGAGCGATGTCTTCGAGCAGCCGTTGCAAGGCTAAGTCCGAACGCCATCGACGTTTCGATTCCTCCGATTGACTTTGCAGGACGGGGCACTACAAAATACACCACTCAGAACAAGTCTCGTCCTCGAGACTTTCCTGAAGGCAAGCCATCCTACCATTTCTATGGCCAAGACTTAATCGTACACACTCTGCCTACGCGTTTCTTCGATTTCGAGCAACGCTCGCACTAGTATCAATCCTTTCTTTAACATGATCTCAACTTCTCGACACTCTTCCATTCCTCAAGTCATGCTTGAACTCAACGTATCACTTGGCTGGATCGTGCACGCATTCCAGGCGTCCCCAAAATACATGCATTCAACCAGGCCGCATGATTAGAGAATTCGTCATTCTCACTCGAGTCGCATCGTGCACATATTCAGGCGTCCCTGAAATATATGCATGTCAGCCGAATCTCGTGAGGGGTATTACTATATTCGTGATTCACACTATCCATCCAAACCAATCTTCAAAGATCAATCTTTCGATTGCTAACTCTTGAAACAGGGTGTCTCGCCTAACCGTTAGGCCATTTCTCAAGGCTAAGTCAATGTCAGGATTGGAATCATAGTTCCCCAACAATAATGCCAACACTGACCCCAATCCTAGGGTCAAACCAAAGTCGGTGGTACGGAATTTTTTTACCCAAGCTCGCGTCGCTCAGATTTCTAAATATCGAGCATGATCACCTATTCGTATCAAAGCATTCGTTGCGCCAATTCGAATCCGTTCAATCACCACTTCTAACCAATTTATGTACCCGATCACGAGGTCGTCTAGCTCGATAACACGTTGCGTCCCAATCTCACGCGAGTCCGATTATCCACGGTGGTTTATGAATCGCCACGCAATGCTCCCGCGGAATAATCCTTCTCATCGGGGCATAACTCTTGTTCGAGTCTAGACTAATTTATTCTCGATACGCGAATTGGACCTACTCAATCCTCAAGCTCAATCATCAAGCACACCGAGCCATTCTCGAGTCCACCTTCGCGTCAAACCACAAGTCGAAGCAATCAGATTGCCACGCCGTGCAAGTTTAATCATCCCCGCTGTATAAATCACCATACCAGCGCTCACGCGGAGTGATCGTCCTAATCGGCGTGACGCATGTGCGAGGCTGGAATTGCGCTAGCGTAAGACAAGAACGTCAACGTTGTGGTTATCGACAAAGCAATCCAAACATTTCGTTTTCCTCCAAGTCAAGATCTCAGTTCGATAGTCCGATCGTCATTCATTCAACTAGAAAATCCTCGAGCCAAGTCTATCTTTTCCTCGACGTATTTTAACATCCCGAGTATAGCATCCATCGGAACAATAACATTTGCACGATCGTCATTCGCCGAGTCAGAGTACCCCCGAGTTATCGCATATCGATCTTTGATACACCTCAATACCATCGACGATATGCGTAACCTGACGATCTTCCTTTGCAACCAATTTCGAGTCGTGCGACTGATGCTATTGTCCGGACTGGATATACCACAATTCCTCGATATTCAAGATCGAGTTCGATCGCTATTCCTCAAGCTAGTTTTAATATCGTTGTCCAAAACTCAAGTCACATTTCATTTGACTCAATCCGAAATCACAAGTGCGATCCTCTAGCTTCCTCGATCAAGACATACATCTTTATTCATCGTTCCGAGTTATTTTCTAACTAGCGTTGCTCATTCACAGTTGTCCGAACGACATCTCGTTCGGGACATCGAAGTCACGACCAACTAAGCGTGACGCGTTCTAAGGCTATGCGCGATCGCGTTGCCTCGCCGACGTACTCGTTATTATTTCTAATCCTCAATCTTCGCTCGAATGGTTTCCAAGAAAATCCATACACCACTCGGATTCGAGTCATCCGATCTAGCCTACAATCACGTTTCGCATTCACTCGATATCACATCCTTCAGATTCGTTCGACGGATCCTTAGCGTAATAGCTCACATCGCATCGACGCACTAAGTCGTTTGCACTATTCCTTAAAATCCAAAACAATCTTCTATGCACGCCTAAGCGTAGTCCAATAGTGTTTCTATCGATAGACACTCTAAGCGTATCTCCGTTCCGACCGAGCGGTACTTAATATCGCTCGCAACTCGTTTGCACCAAAAGGTCGAGGTACGCAACACGCGGCACAACTTAGCCAAAAGGCCGTGTGCATGGCTATCCCGTGCGGACTATATTTGAGTCTGCACGCTCATTTGCTAAAGTCGACGTAGGACTAGTTGGGCACGTACGCGACTTGCTAACTTTTAGCACGAGTTTTCTTATCAAGTCAAGTTGACACCGTTCGGCACAAAGGCCCTTGCCTACCGATACGTTCGAGTGAACGCTTGTACAAGCTTTTGAAAATATTTAGACTTATTGTATGGACATGCCGAGGAACATTTGAGAGAGAGCGCACACTTCTTTTTCCATGAACGAGCTTTCAAAACTGAGATATTCGACTTGAAGTCCAAGGACGTAAAGCCGTGCTCTGATACCATTGTGTCACGCCCCGCTCCCGTAGGAGCGATCGTCCTCGCTAAGGCGTGATGCCGCACGAGCCTAGATTACGCTCGTGCAAGGCAGTTTCATAACGGCCGATTACAGCGGCGGCGACGGGGTCATCACACAGAAGTCCCAAGCAGAAACATTGAACATGCAGCGAAAATTTAAAGACAAAACACAAGTTATTCAAAAGAACTCTTTATTGATATTGAACAATCAGATTACAATAGGCGCAAGGCCATGATTACAAGTCTCTTGTGCTCACTTTTCTCTCATTTTACAAGTCACTCTGCTCTCTCTCATCTCTCGATACAATTGCTTGAGCCAGCGGAAGCTTCGGAAGGCGATGTCCATACATTATGTCCCATATAAGTCTTGAGTTCACGCGGCCGCACGCTTCGACTCGCCAAGGAACTCCGTGCCTCGATACATCCAAGCGAGCTCCACGCCACGAGCTTCTACCTGTGCCTGCACATAAAAACTGTGTGGGTGTCAGTACTCAACTGTACTGGTGGAGTGAGCTCCTCGCCTACCCATACAAAACCGACACGTTCATTTACTTTGTGCAATACAAGTCCCTTTACGATTGTCTTTCTAGTCTTGCCTTAGGATCCATTTTAGAACAAGACGTCTCGGCCTATACTTAACAATGCAACGACAGGGTTGTGCAACGACGGGGTCGTGCCATGCCAACGTGTATTTCGATCGAGGCAGTGCCTCATCGCTTATGTACTTGACCGAACTTCAACTCGGGATGGCAGGGTCGTGCCATACTCTATTCGCGACTTCAACGTATTCGAGACAGTGCTTCGCCGAGGAGCAACTTATGCGAACTCGGCCGTGCCAAGACTTTCACTTAAACTCAAGTGCCTCTAAACCAATTTCCGTGCCAACAACGTCAAAGGGACGACTCGTGCTTGACGTGCCGCTATACTTGATTGTGCCTTAGGACCTTGCTTAGACTTATTCGTGCATCAAGATTGAGGTTGTGCCTCGCAATCGAGACTTATCCATGCTACTGCCTTGCGGCCTTCCTGTTCGACTCGTAAACCAACTTAGACAAGACTTATGAAACATAATGTCGACTTCATGAACATCCCAACGCTACCTATCGTGCCAAGTACGGTGCCTATGCTGCAGCCCAATCTTAGGCCCAGGCATTGTGTTACCGACTAGACCTGCGTTCAAGTTCTAGACCCAATCCAAAGGCATACACGCGGTTTTGCCGCTACTCTGCCGACCCATCTACATGAGTGGTCACTAGCAATGTCAAGCTATACTGGATCTTTGGCTCACGATGACCCCTTCGCGTGGAGGTGCGAGCCCCACCGAATGGTCCCGTGGCATATACCGTAACGGTTCACTTCTAACGAGTCGCACCGTCGTCGAAGGCCGTACGGTATCTGCCTTTCCCTCCTAGGCCGACTCGATCCCGGTGCCCCGGTGATCGGTCGAGGGATTCCCCTTGCGTGCAAGTTGTCCAATGACCATGCAAGACTCAACTCGATCTATCCAGTCCTTCCTTATTCATGACCATGCTTTCCATCTTTCTATCGAGACTCCCAAGTAGGGGGACCGATCTCGTGTACGAGACTTATCAAGACTTAGCGAGACTCCCAAGTAGCGGGACCGATCTCGTGTGCGGGACTTATCAAGACTTAGCGAGACTCCCAAGTAGCGAGACCGATCTCGCGTGCGAGACTTATCAAGACTTAGCGAGACTTCCAAGTAGCGGGACCGATCTCGCGAAAACCAGTCGCGTGGACTTCCTTCGTCCATGGCACACTCCTTACTAAATTTACCGTGGCTCGTGCCTTAGACACTCCTGGTTCTCTAGGCGACGCTATCGCTCAAGTTGTATACCTTATACGATGAGCCTTGCTCTCAAGGGACTAAGCGACTTGACAACCGCAGATAGAGTGGGACAGTGCTAGAAATGGCTTTGATAGCCCAGCACAATACTTGTCTAACTTATTCGAGCAACGACTCGACGAGCAAAGGCTACGCCGAGCTACGCATCGAGAGGACGGGCCGTGCACGCGTTCGACTTGCACGACCAAGTTCTCGGGTGCCTAGACTTAAGCCAACATCCGTGCAAATACTACTTAACTCGCTGGACGTGCGAAGGCTATGCCAAGCCTTGGACGACGAGACCGTACATGCATTTTCAAGCATTCACGCGAGCGACGCCTATGACTTAGGCCAATACAAGCGTTGGGGCAAAACGACGAGACAGTGCATGCTTTATCAAGCATTCGTGCGGACGACGCCTATGACTTAGACTTATTCGAGTGTCGTGGCAACTTGGCAACTTAAGCCAACTTCCTTCTCCCAAGCTACGGGAACGAAGGATCGAGTGTCATTTGAAAGAACGATGAGCCGACTTCTAAGCAGACCGTGGGACCATTTTCCATGTTCTAAGACATTCCGACCCGTCGGGATTATTCCCTTAGCTATGTGGATGCATCACTTTTATTATCAAGCCTAACTTGTGCAAGTTGAAAACAAACGGGTTATTAAGTGAAGGCTAAGATGAGGCAAGTTCACCGAAACTGCCCCACCTGAGTGGACGGTCGCCTTGACCGAGCGATGTCTTCGAGCAGCCATTGTAAGGCTAAGTCCGAACGCCGTCGGCGTTTCGATTCCTCCGATTGACTTTGCGGGACGGGGCACTACACTACTGCTCTTGAGTTCTCTGCCGGAAAGCTGGAAGACGTTGGTGGTGTCGGTGAGCAACTGCACACCTGATGGAGTTGTCAAGATGGAGGCAGTCAAAAGTAGCTTGTTGAATGAGAAGGTCCGGTGCAAGCAAGTGGAATCGTCGCAGGAGTCCGCTCTGGTGACTTCCTACGGGAAGCGAAGACCCAAGTCATAGGCGAGGACAGGAGGGAGTTCTCGGGATCTTGCGATTGTGGACCGAAAGGAGGACTGCTATTACTGTGGCAAAAGGGGTCATATCAAGAGGAACTGCATGAAGCTCAAAGCTGAGAAGGCCAAAGACAAGGATGATCAGGAAGATCTCACAGCAATAGGAGATATCATCATCGCAGCGACCGATGCAGAGGAACCTTGTGGCATGTGTCATGATGACGACGGGCTCATGGACATGGGGGCATCGTATCACGCCACTCCACGTAGAAGGATCTTCACGTCATATCGCGACGGCAGGTTTGGACGTGTAAAGATGGACAACAAGTGGATGGCTACAGTTGTAGGCATCAATGATGTGCACTTGACGACGGAATTTGGTAAGAAACTCGTCCTCATGGGTGTGCGACATGTACCGAGTTTGCGCTACAACTTGGTTTCGGTAGGGAGGCTGGGAGATGATGGCTGTCGCAGTCTATTTGGGAGCAAAAATTGGAAGCTTGCGAAGGGTTCCCAACAGCTGGCTCGGGAAGATTTGTGTTATGGCATGTATAGGCTCAAGTCACTGAGTTGTACAGGCAGATCACAAACACCGGATGGAGGCTCGAGGGGTGTTCGACAGGAGGTGGATCGTAGAGAAGTTGCTGAAGAGGGGCTTCTATATGCTTTAAGGGTTACGGAGAATTCGGTTCGTCGAGACAAAGCGACGGATGGTGATAAGTCAAAGATTGAGGGTCAGTCTGTCGGTCCCATGACAGCTGGTTGGTCTCCAGGTGGGGTTGCTCTACGGATCCAGATTTGGCGATAGGTGGTTTGCCAAATCTTCATGGAGTGACATCGGTTTCAGCAGTTCGAAGCCAGGGAGGAGATCAAGTTTTGCAGCAAACTCAATATGAGACGGGAGCATCATCATTCACACAGTTCAAGGGGAGCTGTGGGTCATCGACAGCATGCACAGTGCGTGATGTTCTGCTCGAGGACGCATGTGTATAGGGGAGCTTCAAGTTCAGACACGAAGGTGGGCAGGCTCAGAAGTTCAAATTTTGTGAGAACCGCACCGTCCGCTTGGTTGGGCCAGCCAAGGGTTAAGAAGCTCGTCGGAATGTTAACACTTTCCGGTGGAAGACGGAAGTCGGGGACAAGCAGTCAAGACTTACGGTGAGGCTGATCATCAGGGACTTCGGTCTTGGTCGTGTCATTGATATCGGCAGGATCCCAGTGATGCAGGAGGTGCTACGCATGGCAGCTAGCGTCGACGTGACGGTCGAGGAGTTGGAGACAAAAGAAGATGCAAAGCAACTCGAGGGATCGGAGATCAGTGGCATGGGAGAGCAGAAATTCTGTCGTGAGACGACAGGCATGGAGTCCGGTTGAGGACCCATGGGGTCAATACCCTCTCATCAGACTGGAGGGGGAGATTGTTGGAGTCCAGTCTGGATTTGGTAACAACATACTTGTGGAATCCAAATCTTATTAAATATTTGATTTGATTAGATTTGGATGTCCATAATTGGTGTTGTGCTATTTTAGATATAATAGGATTCTTATTTTAGGAAATCATATTATGATCTAAAATAGGATAATTGATGGGCTATTTTAGGTGTAATAGGATTCTTATTTGAGGGCTTTCTAATTAAGAAATCATATTATGACCTAAAATAGGATTTTCTCATCCTATATATATGGGGTGAGGGTGGAGGCACAAAGAATAAGCACAAAGCACAAAAGTGGAGATTCGGGGTACTTGTCCACAAGAAAATCTAAGAGAAAGTCCGTACTTTGCTCTTAGGACTTCGTTATCCAAGACAGAAGAAAGAAGAAGATCTAATCGAGTCGTCAACTTCGGTTAGGGAGATTGCTACGGATTGGTGAGTGATCTCAATTGTAATCTTCTATTTTTCTTCTTGAGTGGTAAGGGGGTTGAACCTATTAGGACAAAGGGTTCAACGTGAGTTCTGTTAATCTTGTAATTTCATCTAGTTATTAAATGTTGAAATTTGTCCAAGTGACGTACGTCACCGCCATATACTTTGTCTTCATCTTGTGTTTGGTATCCGTTAGACGGAAATTGGTTTTGGTCAGGTGGGTTAGCAAACGCTTCCGCACGCGCCCAACATATCCCACCAATTATATGTTAAAACGAAAGACGCTGCAATGGAAAATAATAAAGTAACAAAATTAAGAAAATAATTAACACCAAAACCTTAAAAATCATTAATTGCTAAAGAAGATTACAATCTCTCATAATCACCACTAAACGCTCAAAAAAATCCAAAAACCTATATATTTTCTTTCTCACATATATTTTCATCCAATATTTCTTAATCGTTAAGAAACTAATCTTAATCTATTTATGATTTAAATACACAAAACTGTTGGAATGGGTAGGGTTCCCAATCTATGTGGAGAATACCCCGGAGTGCGACGAGCGCCATCCGTGTGTCGGAGAAGCTCGGGGAGTGCATCGATCGCCAATTTTGGAACATATATGGTAAGCAAATATATGATTGGATTTCCATATTTACTTTGATCATATATTTATGATTGGATCTTTCATATAATGGCTTTCCATATAATTGGACTTCCAATTATGGCAAGCCAATTATTATTGGATTTCCATTAAATATATAATTAATACATATTGAAATTTTTCATAGATATTGGCCTTCTACGTATAGATTTCCAAAATGGTAACCCTTATTCATGCAAAGGTTTATAAAAGGTTAATGCATGCAAGTTAAAAAATAACACACAAAAAAGAAGAAAAAAACGAGAGAAGAAAGAAAAGGTGGCAAGAGTGCTTGTGCAACTTTAGGAAGGAGAAAGAAGGATTGGAGGCCGTTTCGGAGAAGGAGATCAATTTCGGGTATTTATCGTTGTCTTTTATCTTCGTGGATGTAATCTATTTTCTGTCCTAGTGAGTTGTGGTTATCCGTGTTGGATTGGGAGGAGCTTGTAGAGGGTGTATTCTCTTTATTCCATTAGTGGAGGTTCTTCAGGGTTGGTGTCACGACCCGATCCCAAATTGTTGGGTTGAATCGGATCATGTCCAGCATGCACCGTTGTGAGACGACGGCAGTAAGCTGTTTCTATTTGCAGGTAATCTCAACAACATCTATACATTTGTCACAACACGAATTTACGAATATTTAAAACTTTTATTCAACAAAGAGAAAATACAACTGGAAAGGAAAATACTGAAATAAACATTGAAACCAAAAGTCTACAATCTCCAACATAATGAAACTAGAAAATAAGAAAATAACAACTAGCTAAACGGCCGGCTCTTCGGCCTCAGGATTCGCGTCCTCCAAGGGAGACTCTGGTAACACCGCAGGGTATAGCACAGGATCATAATAGCTATTGTACAATAGCTTAGCGTCATCAATATCACCTATTGGGGGGGATCCAGTCAGGAAAGGAGCAAGTACGAGTACATAATCCGGCATTCTAAATAATAATGAAAAGATGCAATTTTAAACAGTCAAAATACTTTGAACAATATTTTCCAGCAATTTTCAGCAATTCAGTATTTGAAACAATGTGATTTGAATATGTAACGTCTATGACCGTCTTGGGTTGTACAATAGCATCCTAGCGACGCGATACGGCTTATCCCCGTGTGTAAGAGGGGTAAGCTCGCACAATAACAATATGCAATATGAGGGGTATTGGTCATAAACGCTACACTATTCCCCCAATATCCCCACAATCAATATCAATCAATATTTGAACCCTAGGAGAGGGTTCCGTGCAGCAATGTGGTTTAAGCATGCAACATGACAATTACTAAATAAAATGCAAGAAAACATAACCGTAACTTGCCTTTGTTAATAACTGGAACAGGATGTCGGTACCTGGGGAGGAAGTCAAATACGTCCTCAAACCCTACAGTTGAGCACCCTGACTTAGAACCATAGAGGAAACCATATCTAGGTGTGCTTAGTTGCAATTTCTAGAAACAAACCCTAGTCAAGTTTTGAGTTATTAATTAATCTACCGAAAACTGTCTAACGTCGCGAGCTACGTTTGTTGTCATTTAATTGGATAAGCCAGTTACTGGTTTAGTTGGGGAAGATAGCAACTACCGATTAATTGGCAAAACTTTGTATTTTAATAATATATATAAAACTAATTTTTTTTAAATGGAAGAACATGAATTTATTAATTTATTAGTAGTCGGTATTTATTTTATTTAATGTGAGAAATCCTTATTAATTTTATACAAAAATAATTAATATCCAATTTAATTATGCGCCTAGCTACGCAAACAACAACCAGAAAATAAAATAGAAAACCTAAGCTACACAATTACAGGGCTACAGAAAATAAAAGAAAAGCTTGGCTTATGCCCTTACAACAATTTAATTAAATTAAATTAATAAGGCTGAGGCAAGCTCTGAGTGCCGTGAAACGGTCCAATCAGAAGGCCGAGGCCCTGCACCCAAAATACTAGAGGCCAGTAACTAGTTCTAAAATAAAATATAATTAAATATAATTTATAGAAAAAATGGGACGTCTCAGACTGGGTCATGCAATCTCATGTTGCTGGCTAATGCCTCAACGTACAGGAAATCATGTAGCGTTTGCGTGTCGCCGAGGCTCATCCGACCGATACGGTCGTCGCCTACAGGGGATACAGAAACTAACCAACCAACACTTTAACCAAATCAAAACCAATGTAACCATTTGCAAGGACCAGGGTTTTAGAAATAGGTTTTGATATACAAAAATTATTGAACTTATAAAATATCATTTTTAAATAATTTTCCGAAAATTTGGGCAGCACCTCCTCTATAACTAGGACGACCTAGCCACATAGAAGGTACAAAACCCACACCAACAACAACCCAAAATACTAAACAGCACTCAAATCCACACCACCCAAATACCAATCTCCAAAGCCACCAAGGCAAGTCATAGCCTAAGATACAAACACACAGCACATAAATCCCAAGCAATAACTAACCCAAGGGATTAAACCATAACACACAAAATAATACCCAGACCCAAAAAGAAATAATCCACAGCACACAGTACCAAAGAGAAATTACGCTGCGACATAACCAACGAAACCGCGTATCCCCTAACGCAACAATATAAAATGCCGATCCCCGTAACGGGGTCGGGACCGCGTCATCACCGACTAACTACGGGAGAGACACAGGGACGGGATTATACCTCAGTCTCTGCTAGAGCTCTCGGATGTAAAATAGAAATAGGAAAATATCCACGCGGATCGGTTCGGGACAGCACTGGAAGTGCGGACAGTGGCTTGGGCCGCGGGTCTGGCGCGAAGGTCGGACGCCGGTAGGGCATCGCGGAGGCGGTCTGCCGCGAAGGGGACAGCGGGGTTCGGCGCGGGGGGGTCGGCCGGAGGAGATCGGCCGGGCGAGCGGGCCTACGGGGAGGGGTGCACCGGCAAGGGAGTTGGCCGCGGATCGGACGCGGGGTGCGCCAGTGAGGGGACTGGCCGGCGGACGGTCGTGGCTAGGGTGACCGGAAGGGCGCGCGGAGGGTCACCGACGGTCGCCAATCGGCCGCGGGGTTGGGCGCCACGATCACGGGGAGATCGGGGGTCGGACGCAGGTCGGCGCCGCGAGAGGGTGCGGTGGTAGGCCGGAAGGGATTTGGAGTTGGGAAGAGAATTTTCTTCTCTGTGAAGAGAAGATGGTGATTGTGGTAGTTAATGTGAAGAGGAGGAAAGAGTAGGGAGAAGAATGGGGTGCTGGTGGTGGTTTTAAGAGAGGAGAGAGCGATTTGAGGGGAGAGTGAGAACGTGGAGAGAAAGTTGGAGAAAAGGTCATGGGGGTTCGGGTGAGAGGTGAGGCTGAGATGGGTTGGGTTTTTGTTCTCTTTTGCTTTTTTTTTTTAATAGGAAGGATTTTAGACTTTGGAAATAAATGCTGGGTTCAGGAAGATTGGCTGGGTTTGGGTCCAAATAAAAAACACAACCCAATAACAATAATTCCGAAATAACTAAAATGTAATTAATAAATCTACTAAATATATTACTAATAATAATAACTATTATTAACTAAATTACACTAATATAATTTAAATGTCAAACAGATTTTTTTTGTAATTCATAATTTAATTAACCAATTTAGAATCAGGGTCTCCTTAGAAAATTTCATCCTCGAAATTTCAAAGATAAGGGCCGGAGTACAATCAAAATCACTTAACCTTGATCAAACATGGAATTTAAATCATCAGGCACGATCGGATTCTAGGCATGATCACTAGGTACAATGATAAAATATCGGCACGATCAGAATTATCATGATATTATCTGAGATAGGGTTGGATTGTTGTTGTGATCAAAAATTATTTTAGGCACGAGAAAATTTAGGTACAATTATGATTATAAAATAGGAGAAAATCAAATGAGGTCTCGTGAAACAGAAAAGGCAAGAAAGAAGCGAATGTCAACAGTTTATTGAGAAGGCAGAAAGTAATGGAATCTTTTGAGATGAGGGTCTAAAATGTCAAATCAAATTGGAATGGGGTACAAGGGTTTGTGACTCAGGAAAGATAAAAAGTTGTATGATGGTAGGATAGCAAAGATGATTAGAATAATATAACTATGATAGGAATGTACTCGAGTAAGATATTTCCACTGAGGGCCGCGTGATGATCAAAGGGAATATAAAGAATATCGTTTCACTATTTCAACGGTCAGAAGATAAGATATGCAGGAAAAAGACTTACAAGATAACTATCTTATTAATACCATGCAAAACCAATCTCTAACTAGCTGAACTTTCGGTATCTACATAAAACTAAGATATATGTCAAGGTATTAAAACTAAATATATATATGGAATCATAAATCACCTAAATCAATTTTTCATCCATCGTTGTATGCCAATGGTCTTATCTCTATTCCTCCCTGCTTATTCCTTCTCTAGAACCTATAATTCCATTGCTCGTGTTATTCCTTCCATGGCTATATCCGTCCATTCTAGGTATAGTAGTCATCTAACCATAAAAGTTGATCCTCGTCAAGTGTTTCTTTACTTGGTCATTATATTCACATGTTTATATATATTATCCAAATTCACTTCCTCCATGGGAGAACATTACCAAATCCTATACTTTCCTCGCTAACTCTACCTACGTCTTCCTTTATCTTCAATAACTCTTCCTTTAAGCATAAAATTCAAAATCGTCAAATACCATCATTTTTTAATGAGGTTTAGACGATAGCAAGCACTACTAACGATTCTATTCCAAATAAGTCACAAGCTAGGTATACCACTCCCTCAATGCTAGCTTACTCAAGGTATTCTTCTACCTTTTCTACCCTTTAGCTATCTAATATTAATCCCAAGGATCCCTTACAAGGAATGAGATAAGTAACAATCTATGTTTCCCCCCGCATATATCTATCAACTATATGCATATGGTCATCCACAAGATGTATATCAACTATTTAATATATAAAGCTAACCACAACTATCTACAGCTTCCAAAATATGTAACAAAAAAAACAAAACAAAATAATAATAATAATAATAATAATAATAATAATAATAATAATAATAATAATAATAAATAAACAAATAAATAAATATAAAAATATATATATGCAACGTACTAAGGTTGAAACAGGAAAGAGATTGAGCCAATAGAGATTGATATGGTCCTAATAAGTTCTAGGAAAAATTAAGTACAATTTTATAGAAAATCTATCATTTCTAGCTGTGATAAGAGATTTCTGAAAATGGAAAGCCGCTAGAAATACAAATCCTCTAATCGGACAACAGTCAGAATAATTTGATGGTGCAGAAAAGACAACCATATTATGGATATAGTCTTAATAATATTCGAAAACCCAAATATATCCGAAGTCACTTTGCCTCAAATTCATTCCTCGCCAGAGTGCACCTGACTGCAGTGAAATTTTGGCTCCATAACTTGAATAGTAATAGGTTTTCGAGTAGTCTATCAACTTTATCCATTTTCTGGCTGAACAACATAGGAGACAAATTTGATGCATTTAGGACGTAGTCTCAATAATATCCAAAAACCTATCAACACCTGAATCACTTCAACTTAGAGTCTATGTCCCGCCAGTGCGCAACTGGCTGCAGTATACTCGCAGTTTCTATAATTCAATTAGATGGTTGTGACGCATATGTGCGAAGCCATATTAGGTCACTGAATATTTTCTTAACTTTGTCCATGGGAATTTCAAAGGGATAATTCAACAATTCAAAAAGTTTTTTAATGACTAAAGGAAATTCAATATTACGGTGGAATCAATTCTCTGACTGTTCGTGCTTCATGATACTCAAGCATTGAGTTTAAAAGCTTTCTAGGCCTCGAATTGATCAAGAAGTGCCTAGGGAGAGTAAGGTTTCGAGTTGAGTGGAGGAAATCAACAAATAAAAATATTTTCGGTACTTGGAATAACTTAGGAAATATCAATCCATATTGGAATTATTTTTCGGAAAATAGTTCCCTTGGGAGATATGTGAACCAGCTAAGTTGAACCAATTCTTGGGTAACAATTAACCTTGGGGCTTTATGGTTCCAAACGAATTCGGTTCGAAATTGGTTCTGAGAAAGTCAATTGGAAATAAGGTCAAGAGAAATGGTTGGATACACTAGTCGTAGAAATACTTTGGGTAGATAAGAGTTTATTAGGTTTGCTATAGAAGAATTTGAAACTCTAAATAGCGAATGGATCTAAATTCCAAATAAAGATAGAGGAGTAAGATTTGATCAACAAATGGAGAAGTTGGAAATAGGTTTGCTAAAGAAGGAGATTGAAAAAAAAAAAATCCAATCTTAATCCAAAAACGGCGAAAGAGTAAGGATCCTAAAGTATGCTAGAATCTGATAAAGATATGGAAGAAAATAATCCCGAAAGCCATAGGACACTAAAATATACCAAAAATCTAAAAAATAAAATAGGCAGTAAAACATACCATCATACAATCGGCCTAATCTAGATAAGGTTTAGGTTCAAACGTAAGCAAGGTAACCTATAAAACTATAAGCAAGCCAAAATAAATAATTTCGGCCCTATATTGTAACATGGTGAATATAGTAGACTCTCCGTTCACCATGTATAGTATATATATATATATATTTTTTTTTTTTTTTTTTTTTGTATAGTATATATATATATATATATATATATATATAGGTATTCCAAAATTCTATTCTTCCAATTCTTAATCACCAATATATCCTTGATAAATACCGCCTTACATACATTCTCATTAAGATTACAATTTTCAAAAATTGTATCGTAGGGGAGACGTGACTTTGGGAAAGATATTGGCCAGAAAAAGTGTAATCAAGGGTAATATGTTATGCTTCGGTAGGGTATCATCTAATGCTAATCAATAATTTTAGGTACCATTAGCTCTTCTGGTCCTGGTCTGGTTCGAGCAGCCTACCGCTACTCAATCTACTACTACGATTCTCTTGTCATGTTTTCTTGCGTCATGCATAGAAAACAAGATCTTGCTAGTACCGACTGATAGGCATAGGTTAGGTTGTCTTCATAGTCTAGCAAGTTTAGGGGCAAGCGTAAACAAGGTAACCTACCATTCTATAAGCAAGCAAAAATAGATATATAGATAATTCGGTCCTATGTTGTGACAAATCAATATTCTAGTATTCTAGTTGTTTCTAGGTATGTTCACTTAAGTTGTTGATAGACCTGCATGGGCCACCACTAAAAACATGTCACGACCCGATTCCAAATTGTTGGGTCGAATCGGATCATGCCCAGCCTGCACCGTTGTGAGACGGCGGCAGTAAGTTGTTTCTATTTGCAGGTAATCTCAACAACATATATACATTTGTCACAACACGAATTTACGAATATTTAAAACTTTTATTCAACAAAGAGAAAATACAACTGGAAAGGAAAATACTGAAATAAACACTGAAACCAAAAGTCTACAATCTCCGACATAATGAAACTAGAAAATAAGGAAATAGCAACTAGCTAAACGGCCGGCTCTTCGGTCTCAGGATCTGCGTCCTCCAAGGGAGACTCTGGTAACACCGCAGGGTATAGCACAGGATCATAATAGCTATTGTACAATAGCTCAGCGTCATCAATATCACCTATTGGGGGGGAGATCCAGTCAGGAAAGGAGCAAGTACGAGTACATAATCCGACATTCTAAATAATAATGGAAAGATGCAATTTTAAACAGATGAAATACTTTGAACAATATTTTCCAGCAATTCAGTATTTGAAACAATGTGATTTGAATATGTAACATCTATGACCGGCTTGGGTTGTACAATAGCATCCTAGCGACGCGATACGGCTTATCCCCGTGTGTAAGAGAGGTAAGCTCGCACAATAACAATATGCAATATGAGGGGTATTGGTCATAAACGCTACACTATTCCCCCAATATCCCCACAATCAATATCAATCAATATTTGAACCCTAGGAGAGGGTTCTGTGTAGCAATGTGGTTTAAGCATGCAACATGACAATTACTAAATAAAATGCCAGAAAACATGACCGTAACTTGCCTTTGTTAATGCCTGGAACAGGATGTCGGTACCTGGGGAGGAAGTCAAATACGTTCTCAAAACCCTACAGTTGAGCACCCTGACTTAGAACCATAGAGGAAACCATATCTAGATGTGCTTAGTTGCAATTTCTAGAAACAAACCCTAGTCAAGTTTTGAGTTATTAATTAATCTACCGAAAACTGTCTAACGTCGCGAGCTACGTTTGTTGTCATTTAATTGGATAAGCCTGTTACTGCTTTAGTTGGGGAAGATAGCAACTACCGATTAATTGGCAAAACTTTGTATTTTAATAATATATATAAAACTAAATTTCTTTAAATGGGAAAACATGAATTTATTAATTTATTAGTAGTCGGTATTTATTTTATTTAATATGAGAAATCCTTACTAATTTTATACAAAAATAATTAATATACAATAAAATAGAAAACCTAAGCTATACAATTACAGGGCCACAGAAAATAAAATAGAAAACCTAAGCTATACAATTACAGGGCCACAGAAAATAAAAAAAAAGCTGGGCTTATGCCCTTACAACAATTTAATTAAATTAAATTAATAAGGCTGAGACGAGCTCTGAGTGCCGTGAAACGGTCCAATCAGAAGGCCGAGACCCTGCACCCAAAAATACTAGAGGCCAGTAACTAGTTCCAAAATAAAATATAAATAAATATAATTTATAGAAAAATGGGCCGTCTCAGAATGGGGCATGCAATCTCATGCTGCTGGCTAACGCCTCAACGTACAGGAAATCGTGTAGCGTTTGCGTGTAGCCGAGGCTCATCCGACCGATACGGTCGTCACCTACAGGGGATACAGAAACTAACCAACCAACACTTTAACCAAATCAAAACCAATGAAACCATTTGCAAGGAACAGGGTTTTAGAAATAGGTTTTGATATACAAAAATTACTGAACTTATAAAATATCATTTTTAAATACTTTTTCGAAAATTTGGACAGCACCTCCTCTGTAACTAGGACGACCTAGCCACATAGGCGCTACAAAACCCACACCAACAACAACCCAAAATACTAAACAGCACTCAAAACCACACCACCCAAATACCAATCTCCAAAGCCACCAAGGCAAGTCATAGCCTAAGATACAAACACACAGCACATAAATCCCAAGCAATAACCAACCCAAGGGATTAAACCATAACACACAAAATAATACCCAGACCCAAAAAGAAATAATCCACAGCACACAGTACCAAAGAGAAATTACGCCGCGACGTAACCAACTAAACCGCGTATCCCCTAACGCAACAATATAAAATACCGATCCCCGTAACGGGGTCGGGACCGCGTCATCACCGACTAACTACGGGAGGGACACAGGGACACGGGATTGTACCTCAGTTGCTCGGCTAGAGCTCTCAGATGTAAAATAGAAATAGGAAAATATCCACGCGGATCGGATCGGGACAGCACTGGAAATGCGGACAGCGGCTTGGGTCGCGGGTCTGGCGCGAAGGTCGGACGCCGGTAGGGCATCGCGGAGGCAGTCTGCCGCGGAGGGGACAGAGGGGTTCGGCGCGGGGGGGTCGGCCGAAGGAGATCGGCCGGGCGAGCGGGCCTACGGGGAGGGGTGCACCGGCAAGGGAGTTGGCCGCGGATCGGACGCGGGGTACGCCAGTGAGGGGGCTGGCCGGCGGGTGGTCGCGGCTAGGGTGACCGGAAGGGCGCGCGGAGGGTCACCGGCGGTCGTCGATCGACCGCGGGGTTGGGCGCCACGATCGCGGGGAGATCGGGGGTCGGACGCAGGTCGGCGCCGCGAGAGGGTGCGGTGGTAGGCCGGAAGGGGTTTGGAGTTGGGAAGAGAATTTTCTTCTCTGTGAAGAGAAGATGGTGATGGTGGTAGTTAATGTGAAGAGGAGGAGAGAGTAGGGAGAAGAATGGGGTGCTGGTAGTGGTTTTAAGAGAGAGGAGAGAGCGATTTGAGAGGAGAGTGAGAACGTGGAGAGAAAGTTGGGGAAAAGGTCATGGGGGTTCGAGTGAGAGGTGAGGCTGAGATGGGTTTTTGTTTTCTCTTTTCCTTTTTTTTAATAGGAAGGATTTTAGACTTTGGAAATAAATGCTGGATTCAGGAAGATTGGCTGGGTTTGGATCCAAATAAAAAACACAACCCAATAACAATAATTCCGAAATAACTAAAATATAATTAATAAATCTACTAAATATATTACTAATAATAATAACTATTATTAACTAAATTACACTAATATAATTTAAATGCCAAATAGAAACTTTTTGTAATTCGTAATTTAATTAACCAATTTAGAATAAGGGCTTTACAGTTGGACTCCGATTGTCCGTGGTTTTTTCGTAAGGGTTTTCCACGTAAAAATCACTGTGTCTGCGATTTGTATTGGCGTTTTTGGTTTGTGTATTTTTTCCTCGATTTTCTCGCATGACTTTCTGGTTTGGGGGGAACAGTTTCCATGCTTCGTTCCCAACAGAGTGGTATCAGAGCTAGGTTTCAGAGAGGTGTCAGAAATTGACAGTCAAATCAGAAAGTAGAAATGGACGCGAAGTTGATGCGCATGGTAAACCTGAACGGTACCATATATCATTATTGGCGGAGCAAGATGAAGGATTTGTTGTTCGTCAAGAAGCTGCATCTTCCAGTATTTGTGTCTGAGAAGCCCAGTGACAAATCCGATGAGGACAAGAACTTCGAATCATATACAGGTACGTGGGTACATACGGCAGGTAGTTGACGAGAACGTGTACAACCTACGTTGTCAAGATTGAGCATGCGAGGACACTGTGGAATAAGCTTGAATCATTTTATGCGAAGAAGACCGGAGTGAATAAATTGTTCCTGATCCGGATGATGATGGGTCTGCGGTACAAAGATGGTGCGTCAATTACGGATCACTTGAGTGAGTTCCAGGACGTAGTTGACCAGCTATCCTCAATGGAAGTCAAGTTCGACGACGAGGTTCAGGAACTTTGGTTGCTGTGTACATTGCCAGACTCGTAGAAAACCGTACGAGTGTCTATGATCGCTTCTGCTCTGGAAGGCGTGGTCAGTCTAGAGTTTGCTAAAAGCAGGGTACTGAATAATAGATGCGAAGACATTCTCGGGGCACTTCATCAATATCCCACTCGGAGGCACTAGTTTCAGAGAGCCGCAGAAGGAGCAATAGCAGGGATCCAGGCGATTGGCAGAGACAAGAGCAGGGACAAGTCCAAAAATCGGTACGAGGGCTCGGAGTGTTACCATAGTGGCAAGAAGGGCCACATTAACCAGAACTGTTTTACTTGGAAGAGAGAGAAGGGCGACAAGGGGAAGCAAAGTAAGAACACTACATCGACAGCCTCGACACATGGAGGCGATGCAATCGTCGCAGGTAATGAGTTTGTCATAAACCTTGTCTGCGATGACAATTCTTGGCTGGTGGACTCAGGTGCTTCAGCGCACGTATCTCACAATAGGCACTATTTGCCACTTACATGACAGATGCTATGGAGTATTGAAGATGGGCATCGGAGATGTGTCAAAGACGGTTGCCATTGAAAATATGCATTTGAGGACGAAAATGGGTGCAGTTCTTGTTCTCAAAGATGTTCGTCATGTCCCTGATATCCGTTTCAACCTGGTATCTGTTGGAAGGTTAGATGACGAGGGTTTCTTCAATCTCTTCGGAAACGGTCAGTGGAAGCTTTCCAGAGGTTCGATGGTGATTGTCAGAGGAAGCAAGAAGTTCGGCCTCTATTATATGGAGGGGAGCACACATGGGGACAGGAGGTGAACGCAGTCAGTGATGCGTCTACCAAGTTGTAGCACAGGCGGCTCAGCCATATCAACGAGAAGGGGATGAGCTACTTGGTAAACAGGAAGGTGATTTCAGGGCTAAAGTCTATAAAATTGGAGAAGTGCACGCACTCTTTGGCGGGGAAGCAAAATATGATATCTTTCCAAAGTCACCCAAGTTCGAGGAAGTCGGCATTGCTCGAGTTGATTCACTCGGATGTCTGCGGTCCTATGAAGGTAAAGTCTATTGGTGGTGCTTCTTATTTTGTGACGTTTATTGATAACTGTTCCAGGAAGGTTTGGGTCTATTCCTTAAAGACCAAGGATCAGATGCTGCCCATTTTCAAAGACTTTCAGACCTCTGTTGAAAGGGAGACGAAAAAGAAGCTACTATGTGTTCGGTCCGACAATGGCGGCGAATACATCGGTCCCTTTGATGCTTATTGCAAAGAGTAAGGAATACGACACCAGAAGACTCCACCAAAGACACTGCAGCTCAACGGTGTAGCGAAGCGCATAAACAGGACACTGATGGAGAGGATATAGTGTTTGCTATCAGAAGCAAACTTGTCGGGCATCTATTGGGGTGAGGCACTTTACACAACTGTTTATACTATTAATTTATCTTCTAGTGCTCCTTTGCAGGATGATGTGCCTGACAAAGTATGGTACGATAAAGATCCGTTATACAATCACCTGCGAGTATTTGGTTGTAAGGCCTTCGTGTATGTACCGAAGGACGAGAGATCCAAACTTGAGCCAAAGACGAGACGGTGCGTCTTTGTCGGCTACGGTCGGGATGAGTTTGGCTATAGACTCTACGACCCCGTGGAAAGAAAGCTCTACAGAAGCAAAGACGTGGTATTCGTCGAGGATCAGACCATGACCAACACCCAGGATTCCGAGATGCCTTCTGAGGCTGAGGAATTGCCTGAGTTAGAGTCATTTCGCTTTAGGCAGTTTCCAGAGGACATCGCAGAGGATCCAGTTATGGGGGAGCCAGTACATGGAGTTGCTCCCAACCTTGATCATCAGTCTGCTGATCGTAGTCAAGGTAACCCTCAGGAGGACGAGCATGTCGGGGAGGTAGTTCTTGAAGGGGAGGAGGCTGTTGATATACAGCCAGCACTAGTTCTGTTGAGGAGGGACGACAGAGAGCGTTGACTATCTACGAGATACTCACCGGGTGAGTATGTGCTGCTGACTGACGGGGGAGAGCCTGAAATTTTTGTAGAGGCTATGGACGATGAACATAGGCAGGAGTGGATGGAGGCTATGCAGGAGGAGATGACTTCCTTACAGGCCAACTCCACTTATGATCTGGTGCGGTTGCCAAAGGGTAAGAAGGCTTTGAAAAATCGGTGGGTGTTCAGAGTGAAGCAGACAGATGATGCTACTCACCCTCGATACAAAGCGAGGCTGGTAGTTAAAGGCTACCGTCAGCGAAAGGGCGTAAACTTTGATGAGATCTTTTCGCCAGGTCGTCAAACAGTCGTTTATTCGGATGGTGCTAGCATTGGCAACCAGTTTCGACTTAGAGGTCGAGCAGATGGACGTGAAGACGGCATTCCTCCACGGTGATCTTAAGGAGTTGTACATGGAGCAGCCAGAGGGATTCTGTAAGAAGGGCAAGTCACACTTGGTCTGTCGGTTGAGGAAGAGCTTGTATGGTCTGAAGCAGGCTCCGAAGTAGTGGTACAGGAAGTTCAAGTCGTTTATGGGGGAGCATGGTTATGCATGGACGACGTCCGATCACTGTGTATTCATCAGGTACTTTGTCGAGAATAATTTTATCATTTTACTGCTCTATGTTGATGATATGCTACGGGGTCGGAATGCTACTAGGATAGCGGAGTTGAAGCGCCAACTGGCGCAGCCTTCTTATGAAGGATTTGGGCGCAGTGAAGACTATTCTTGGGAATGGAGATCAGCCGAGAAAGAAGTCCAAGCTGCTATACTTGTCCCAAAGAAAGTACATTCATTAGGTATTTCAGCGTTTCAGGATGAACGGTTCGAAGAAAGTGAGTAACCCCTTTGCGGCTCACATTAAGTTTACTGAGGAGCAGTGTCCATCTACCGAGGACGAGAAGGAAGATATGGAACGGGTTCCATATGCTTCAGCTGTAGGAGAGTCTCATGTATGCTATGGTATGTACAAGGCCAGACATCGCTCACGCAGTTGGCACAGTTAGCAGGTATCTTTCAATCCTGGAAGGATATATTAGAGTGCGGTCAAGTGGATCCTACGATACCTTCAGGGCACTGCTGATTGGAGACTTTCTTTTTGGTGGCGACGGAGCCGAAGCTAGTTGGATATACCGACGCAGATATGGCTGGAGATGTAGACACGACGAGATCGACTTCGGGCTAGTGATGATGTTTGCTGGTGGAACGGTATCGTAGCAGTCGCGGTTGCAAAAGTGTGTTGCCTTGTCGACGACAGAGACATAGTATATTACGACGACGGAGGCTTGCAAAGAGTTGCTGTGGATGAAGAAGTTGTTGTAGGAAGTGGGGCTAAAGCAAGAGCAATATACTTTACTTTGCGATAGCCTGAGTGTCATTCACCTTGTGAAGAACCAGACATTTCATAGTCGGTCAAAGCACATTGAG
Source organism: Iris pallida (assembly GCA_029216955.1). NCBI lineage: Eukaryota > Viridiplantae > Streptophyta > Magnoliopsida > Asparagales > Iridaceae > Iris > Iris pallida. The sequence continues at coordinate 21,497,142 of JANAVB010018199.1, read as the reverse complement.
ACTCGGTATCATTGGATACGGGATGTGATTGAGAAGAAGGACGCGACGCTTGAGAAGGTCCATACTGATGACAATGGAGCGGACGTGCTCACGAAAGTTCTACCAAGGAGGAAGTTTGAGTACTGCAGGCGGATCGTCGGGATGACGAGTTCCTCCACCTAGTAGTGAATGGAGAAATTTGTTGGAGTGGGTGGGGTTCCCAACATATGTAGAGAATATCCCGGAATGCGACGAGCGCCATCCGTGTGTCGGAGAAGCTCGGGGAGTGCATCGATCGCCTATTTTGGAACATATATGGTAAGCAAATATATGACTGGATTTCCATATTTACTTTGATCATATATTTATGATTGGATCTTTCATATAATGGCTTTCCATATAATTGGACTTCCAATTATGGCAAGCCAATTATTATTGGATTTCCATTAAATATATGATTGATACATATTGAAATTTTCCATATATATTGGTCTTCCACGTATAGATTTCCAATATGGTCACCCTTATTCATGCAAGGGTTTATAAAAGGTTAATGCATGCAAGTTGAAAAATAACATACAAAAGAAGAAAAAAACGAGAGAATAAATAAAAGGTGGCAAGAGTGCTTGTGCAACTTTGGGAAGGAGAAAGAAGGATTGGAGGCCGTTTCGGAGAAGAAGATCAATTTCGGATATTTTTCGTTGTCTTCTATCTTCGTGGTTGTAATCTATTTTCTGTCCCAGTGAGTTGTGGTGATCCGTGTTGGATCGGGAGGAGCTTGTAGATGGTGTATTCTCTTTATTCCATTAGTGGAGATTCTTTAGGGTTGGAGTCCGATCGTCCCGTGGTTTTTCCCGCAAGGGTTTTCCACGTAAAAATCTGTCTGCGATTTGTATTGGCGTTTTTGGTTTGTGTGTTTTTTGCTCGGTTCCGCAAGACTTTTTGGTTTAGGAACGGTTTTCGCGCTTCGTTCCCAACAAGTTTATATAAAAAAAATTCTATTTAAATCAGATTAGGATTTGTTTCTTAACTGTTAAGAAAAACAATTATGGTTAGTATTTGAGTTTAGCCTATAAATATAAGTGCATATTTTCAAAAAAAATTATAAGAGAAAAAATATGTTGGGTTTTCTGTTTTTTTGAGTGTTTGGTGATGATTATAAGAGATTGTAATATTCTCTTTATTAGTAGCTAATGATTTTTATGGTTTGGATTTAATCATTCTTGATTTTTTTTTTCCCATTGGCGCATCATTCGTCTAAGAAAATGGTATTTGAATGGGGTTCGAGATCTGATACGGTGATCATGCAAAAAATGATAAGCTTAGGAGAGAGAAACCACGATATTTGGATATGTTGTTTAGACTACGCCTTTGTATCGTGACCTCATCCTAGTAGATTGACAAAATAGACTGTGAATATTGACTCCTAATCTCATCAATTCATATATCTCATGTCAACTTCATCCCTTAGTTGATTGACGTCGAACTCCATGCTACTATTGTTGTCTCTTCCGCAGGCACAATCTTCCAACATAATCACCAAACACCAAAATCATAATCTTCCAAAAACACTTAACACCAAAATCACAAATTTAGTAATACCAAAATCTTTATTAACAAAATCAATATCAACATCAGAATCTTCATCACCATCTTCAACATCAAAAACCAAAATACATTGCATTTAACACCACTCGGAGACCCTTTTATTGTCAATCTCCGCATTGCACCAAAATTAACGTTAGCAGAATCTTCATCATCATCTTCAACAAAAGAAATCAAGCAACTTCACTTTCAAGAAAACTTGGACACCCATTTTTTTCTTCTTTTTCTTCATCCTCCACATTGCACGAAAGTGACGTTGTTGGTGGCTCAGGACAATCATTGTCACATTTTTCACCATCACCTTAGGAACTCCTACGCTCATATTTTTTGCATGATCACTGTGTTGAATCTCGAATCTCATTCAAATACCATTTTCTTAGACGAAAGATGCGCCAATGGAAAATAAAATTTAAAAAAATCAAGAATGATTAACACTCAAACCATAAAAACATTAGTTACTAATAAAGAATATTACACTCTTATAATCATCACCAAACACTCAAAAAACCCAAAACACTACATATTCTCTCTTACAAATTTTTTTTGAAAAGATGCATCTATATTTATAGCCTAAACTCAAATACTAACCATAAATGTTTTTCTTAACACTTGAGAAACAAATCTTAATCTGATTTAAATAGAAAAAAATATTTTATATAAACTTGTTGGGAACTTGCGCGGAAAACGTTCCCCCGAACCAGAAAGTCCTGCGAGAGAACCGAGCAAAAAACACACAAACCAAAAACGCCAACACAAATCGCAGACACAAAGATTTTTACGTGAAAAATCCTTGCGGGAAAACCACGGGACGATCGGAGTCCAACTGTAAAGAACCTCCACCAATGGAATAAAGAGAATACACCCTCTACAAGCTCCTCCCGATCCAATACGGATCACCATAACTCACTAGGACAGAAAATAGATTACAACTACGAATATAGAAGACAACGAGAAAACCCGAAATTGATCTCCTTCTCCGAAACGACCTCCAATCCTTCTTTCTCCTTCCCAAATTTACACAAGCACTCTTACCACCTTTTCTTTCTTCTTCTTTTTTCTTTTTTTTTGTTTTCTTTTTCAACTTGCATGCATCAACCTTTTATAAACCCATTGCATGTTGCATGAATAAGGTTACGATATTGGAAATCTATATATGAAAGGCCAATATATATGGAAAATTCCAATATGTATCAATCATATTTTAAAGTATCGGCCGATACCAATCCGATATGGCCGATACCGATACGGTTTGGCATGTCCCGATCCGATATCGACCGATACTGCCGATACCGACATTGAGGGTCTCTTTTCCGATCAATTTGGCAAAGAAAATTGAAAAAAAAAGAAATCAACAAGGCTTTGAAGCATAATAAAGTTGTAAAAGCATATAAAAGAAGAAAATTGATCTATTGCATGTAAACCAATCGGTAAGGGTGACTACTATTTCATTTTAATTTCAAAACTACTAAGAAATAACACTGGAAATACTTAAAATTATGCCTAAATATATAAAATATATTTCTTAAATGTTAATAATTTATTAATAATTATTTGTTTTTCGATACCAAAAATCCGATACTCCAATCCGAAACCGTCGATACTACCGATATCGCCGATACCGATACTCATAGGAATGGTCTGATACCGATTCAGATACTGCGAACCTTGATTAATGGAAACTCAATCATAATTGGCTTGCCATAATTGGAAGTCCAATTATATAGAAAGCCATTATATGAAAGATCCAATCATAAATATATGATCAAAGTAAATATGGAAATCCAATCATATATTTGCTTACCATATATGTTCCAAAATAGGCGATCGATGCACTCCTCGAGCTTCTCTAACACACGGATGGCGCTCGTCGCACTCCGGAGTATTCTCCACATAGGTCGGAAACCCCACCCACTCCAACAAATCTTTCCATTCACAACTAGGTGGAGGAACTCGTCATCCCGACGGTCCGCCTGCAGTACTCAAACTTTCCTTGGTAGAACCTTCGTGAACATGTCCGCTGCATTGTCATCAGTATGGACCTTCTCAAGCGTCGTATCCTTCTTCTCAACCACATCCCATATCCAATAATACCGAGTCTCAATGTGCTTTGACCGACTATGAAATGTCTGATTCTTCACAAGATGAATAGCACTCTGGCTATCGCAAAGCAAAGTATACTACTCTTGCTTTAGCCCCACTTCCTGTAGCAACTTCTTCATCCACAGCAACTCCTTGTAAGCCTCCGTCGTCGCAATGTACTATGCCTCTGTCGTCGACAAGGCAACACACTTTTGCAACTGTGACTGCCACGATACCGCTCAACCAGCAAACATCATCACTAGCCCGAAGTTGATCGCCTTATGTCTACATCTCCAGCCATATCAGCGTCGGTATACCCAACCAGCTTCGGCTCGTCGCCACCAAAAAGAAAGTCTCCAATCGGCAGTACCCTGAAGGTATCGTAGGATCCACTTGACCGCACTCTAATGTACCCTTCTAGAATTGGAAAGATACTTGCTAACTGTGCCAACTGCGTGAGCGATGTCTGGCCTTGTACACACTATAGCATACATGAGACTCCCCACAGTTGAAGCATATGGAATCTGTTTCATATCTTCCTTCTCGTCCTCGGTAGATGGACACTGCTCTTCAGTGAACTTAAAGTGAGCCGCACGGGGGTTACTCACTTTCTTCGAACCGTTCATCCTGAAATGCTGAAATACCCAATGAATGTACTTTCTTTGGAACAAGTGTAGCAGCTTGAACTCTCTTTCTCAGCTGATCTCCATCCCAAGAATAGTCTGCACTGCGCACAAATCCTTCATAGAGAAGGCCGCGTCCTAGTTAGCGCTTCAACTCCGCTATCCTAGTAGCATTCCGACCCACCAGTAGCATATCATCAACATAGAGCAGTAAAATAGGTAAAATCATCCTCGACAAAGTACCTGACAAATACACAGTGATCGGACGTCGTCCGTGCATAAGCCATGCTCCCCATAAACGACTCGAACTTCCTGTACCACTGCCTCGGAGCCTGCTTCAGACCATACAAGCTCTTCCTCAACCGGCAGACCAAGTGTGACTTTCCCTTCTCACAGAATCCCTCTGGCTGCTCCATGTACAACTCCTCCTCAAGATCACCGTAGAGGAATGTCGTCTTCACGTCCATCTGCTCGACCTCCAAGTCGAAACTGGCTGCCAATGCTAGCACCACCCGAATAGACGACTATTTGACAACTGGCAAAAAGATCTTATCATAATCTACGCCCTTCCGCTGACTATAGCCTTTAACTACCAGCCACGCTTTGTATCGAGGGCGAGTAGCATCATCTGTCTGTTTCACTCTGAACACCTGTCGATTTCTCAAAGTTTTCTTTCCCTTTGGCTACCGTACCAGATCATAAGTAGAGTTGGCCTATAAGGAACTCGTCTCCTCCTGCATAGCCTTCATCCACTCATGCCTATGTTCGTTGTCCATAGCCTCTGCAAAACTTTCAGGCTCTCCCCCGTCAGTCAACAGCACATACTCATCCGGTGAGTATCTCGTAGATGGTTGACGCTCTCTGTCGCTCCCCAACGGAACCACTGGTGCTGGCTATATATCAACAGCCTCCTCCCCTTCAGGAACTACCTTTCAAGCATGCTCATCCTCTTGAGGGTTACCTTGACTACCATCAGCAGGCTGATGATCAAGGTTGGGAGCAACTCCATGCACTGGCTCCCCCATAACTGGATCCTCTGCGATGTCCTCCGGAAACTGCTCGAAGCGAAATGACTCTAACTCAAGCAATTCCTCAGCCTCACAAGGCATCTTCAAATCCTGGGTATTGTCATTGTCTGATCCTCGACGAATACCACGTCTCTGCTTCTGTAGAGCTTTCTTCCCACAGGGTCGTAGAATCTATAGGCAAACCCATTCCGACCGTAGCCGACAAAGATGCACCGCCTCGTCTTCGGCTCAAGTTTGGATCTCTCGTCCTTCGGTACATGCACGAAGGCCTTACAACCAAATACTCGCAAGTGACTGTACGACAACTCTTTGTCGTACCATACTTTGTCAGGCATGTCACCCTACAAAGGAGCACTAGAAGATAAATTAATAGTATAAGCAGCTGTGTAAATTACCTCACCCCAATAGCTGTCCGACAAGTTTGCTTCTGATAGCAAACACCGTACTCTCTCCATCAGTGTCATGTTCATGCGCTCCGCTACACCGTTGACCTACGGTGTCTTTGGTGGAGTCTTCTGGTATCGTATCCCTTGCTAATTGTGATAAGCATCAAAGGGATCGATGTATTTGTCGCTATTGTCGGACCGAACACATAGTAGCTTCTTTCCGTCTCCCTTTCAACAGAGGCCTGAAACTCTTTGAAAGTGTGACAGCACCTGATCCTTGGTCTTTAAGGAATAGACCCAAACCTTCCTAGAACAGTCATCATTAAACGTCACAGATAAGAAGCACCATCATTGTACTTTACCTTCATAGGACCGTAGACATCCGAAGTGAATCAACTCGAGCAATGCTGACTTTCTCGAACTTGAGTGACTTTGGAAAGACACCCTATTTTACTTTCCCGCCAAACAGTGCGTGAAGTTCTCCAATTTTATAGACTTTAGCCCTGGAATTACCTTCATGTTCACCAAGTAGTCCTATCCCCTTCTCGCTGATATGGCTGAGCCGTCTGTGCCACAACTCGGTAGACGCATCACTGACTGTGTTCACCTTTTGTGTCCCCATGTGTGCTCCCCTCCATATAGTAGAGTCTGGACTTCTTGCTTCCTCTCGCAATCACCATCGAACCTCTGGAAAGCTTCCACTGACCATTCCCGAAGAGATTGAAGAAACCCTCGTCATCCAACCTTCCAACCGACACCAGGTTAAAACGGATATCAGGGACATAACGGACATATTTGAGAACAAGAACTACACCCATCTTCGTCCTCAAATGCACATCTCCAATGACAACCGCCTTTAACACATCTTCGTTGCCCATCTTCAACACTCCACAGTCGTCTGTCGTGTAAGTGGCAAATAGTGTCATATTGTGAGATACATGCGTTGAAGCACCTGAGTCTACAAGCCAAGAATTGTCATCGCATGTGAGGTTCATGACAACCTCATCACCTACGATGATCACGTCGCCTCTATGTGCCGATGTCGTCGCTATAGTATTCTTACTTTGCTTCCCCTTGTCGTCCTTATTCTCTCTTCCACGCGAAACAGTTTCGCTTAATATGGCCCTTCTTGCCACAATGATAACACTCCGAGTCTCGTACGGACTCTTGGACTTGCTCCTGCTCTTGTCTCTGCCACTGCCTAGACCCCTACTTTTGCTCCTTATGCGGCTCTCTAAATGTGGATGAAGTGCCCTGAGAACGTCTCCGCATCTCTTCATTCAGTACCCTGCTTTTGGCAAACTCCAGACTGACCACGCCTTCCGGAGCAGAAGCGATCATAGACACTCGTACGGTTTTCCACGAGTCTGGCAATGTACACAGCAACCAAAGTCCCTGAACCTCGTCGTCGAACTTGACTCCCATCGAGGATAGCTGGTGAACCACGTCCTGAAACTCACTGAAGTAATCCGTAATGGACGCACCATCTTTGTACCGCAGACCCATCATCATCCAGATCAGGAATAATTTATTCACCCTGGTCTTCTTCGCATACAAATATTCCAGCTTATTTCACAGTGTCCTCGTGTGCTCAATGTTGGCAACGTGGTTGTACACGTTCTCGTCAACGAACTGTCGCATGTACCCACACACTGTATATGCTCGAAGTTCCAGTCCTCATTGGATTTGTCACTGGGCTTCTCAGACGCAAATACTGGAAGATGCAGCTTCTTGACAAACAACAAATCCTTCATCTTGCTCCGCCAATAATGATAATTGGTACCGTTCAGGTTTACCATGCGCACCGGCTTCGCGTCCATCTCTACTTTCTGATTTGACTGTCAACTTCTGACACCTCTCTGGAACCTGGCTCTGATACCACTATGTTGGGAACGAAGCGCGGAAACCGTTCCTCCAGACCAGAAAGTCCTGCAAGAGAACCGAGCAAAAAACACACAAACTAAAAAAGCTAACACAAATCGCAGACAGATTTTTACGTAGAAAATTCTTGCGAAAAAAACCACGGGATGATCGGAGTCCAACCCTGAAGAACCTTCACCAATGGAATAAAGAGAATACACTCACTACAAGCTCCTCTCGTTCCAACACGGATCACCACAACTCACTGGGACATAAAATAGATTACAACCACGAAAATAAAAGACAATGAGAAATAGCCGAAATTGATCTCCTACTCCGAAACGGCCTTCAATCCTTCTTTCTCCTTCCAAAGTTACACAAGCACTCTTGCCACCTTTTCTTTCTTCTCTTTTTTCTTCTTTTTTGTGTGTTATTTTTCAACTTGCATGCATCAACCTTTTATAAACCCTTGCATGAATAAGGTTACCATATTGGAAATCTATACATGAAAGGCCAATATATATGAAAAATTCCAATATGTATCAATCATATATTTAATGGAAATCCAATCATAATTGGCTTGCCATAATTGGAAGTCCAATTATATGGAAATCCATTATATGAAAGATCCAATCATAAATATATGATCAAAGTAAATATGGAAATCCAATCATATATTTGCTTACCATATATGTTCGAAAATAGGCGATCGATGCACTCCCCGAGCTTCTCCGACACACGGATGGCGCTCGTCGCACTCCGGGGTATTCTCCACATAGGTTGGGAACCCCACCCACTCCAACAAAACTCGAGTCAAATCCTGACATTGTATATAAAGCATTAGCCATTTACCATGTTTCAAGCGTAGAGAAATCTTGGTAGTTCTATGGTTGAATCGGATTGAAGGTTCGTTATCGGGTTTAAGGTTCGTTACACGGGGATCGAACTCAAGAGTGATTTAATCGTTCCGAAACATGGAATATTTGTGTACTTTGCAATATGGGTTGAAACTTACATTGTTTCCCTTTTGTCAATATTTAGTAATTTGTTTAATTAGTGTCATTAAATTACTGATAATTAATTAAACGTATAAATGCTTTTGTGAAATTTCCGTGCTTATTATGTGTTATGGTTTACATATTTGTCCCCATAGGCCTATCCAACGTCACAAAGATGAAATAGGAGACTGAGAATATTTCAGTATCAAGAGGATAAAGCGTATGTAGTATTTACTACTACCCTATCCATGACACAAAAAGTTAGTATTATCTTTTATGCTCTCCATGACAACTAAGAGTAAACATGATACATAATTTTTACAACAAAGATGCGACAATGAAAAGGAAACTAACAAGATCAATAAAGACAATTAACTCGCAAAACTAAAAAATCAGTAATCATTAATAAATAAGGGTTACACCTTGCCAAAAACTCAAAACCCAAAATATCCTACAATTTTTACTCTCTTTTCGTTTTATTCCTCCAGAAGAGAGGTACCCATTTTATAGCCTAGGTTAAGATAAATCCTACCCATCAAAAATATCTTTCTTAATCACTAAGAAACTAATATTCTAAAGTTCAAACTAATCTTAATCCATATTGGCACTGGACAAACATCATCTTTTTAGTTAAATATGAGCCGGTTCTAACAATCTCCACCTTGGATCCTGTTTATCCAGTCTCCTAATCAGCAAAATCTGAAGAAAAAAACACCTAAACCACAATATGTTGTTGGATAACACCTTCGTATCATGACCTCGTCCTGGTAGACCAACAAAATAGGCATTAAATAGCGACGTTCAATCACAGCAATGCATATCGCATCCCTTAGTAGATTGATGTTGAACTCCAAACCACTACGGTCATCCTTCTCGTAGGTGATAATCTTCCAACATAAAAATCACCAAATATCAATATTACAAAAATCATTGTTAGCAAAAAAAAGTACCCTTAACATCACTAGAATTATTATGGGTAACAAACACCAAAATTAAAAAATCCATCAGCAACAAAAGAGCTATAATCATAGCAGCAACATTCAAGCAGAAAAAGCCTAAGACACTCCATCTCCAACAAAACTCGGACATTATTTTTCTTCATCCTACACCTTGTACGAAACTGTCGTCATTGGAGCCTAGAGACGATCGTATTGACCTTTTCAACAATCGCCTTTGTAACTCCTTCACTCATCATTGTCGCACACCGTCATATCCATCATATCGAACCTTACCAATTTCTTATGACAAAGATACAACAATGAAACAAAACTAACAAGATCAAGAAAGAGAATCAACTCACTAACCGAAAATCAATAACCCTTAATAAATAAAGTTACAATCCCTGATAATCCTCAACAAACACTCTACCAAAAAACCCTACATCTTTACTCTCTATTTTCAAAAAATCCTACATCAGTTCATCTTTACTCTCTTTTTCTCTTATAGCCTAGAAACTAAACCTTAAAAACAAAATCCTAACCATCAAATCTTTCTTAACCTTTAAGACACTAATATGAACTTCAAACTGATCATAATAAATTTTGATAAACACAATATTTTAGATAAACTTGAACAAATCCAAAAAATGGCCATAAATGTTCCATGTTTCCTAATACCAAATAACTCATCCAAGTTGCCTAGGAAATGAGTAATAAGGGAAACTATGGAAAATCCAACGGAAGTTCTATTGGTTTTGTCTCGTATCCGGTTAAACATCCAGGTTATTCCAAAAAAACTACATATTTATAGTTTTTTCCATCATGGAAAACTTTTTCTATACACAAACAATGTGCACAACATTTAATATTGAGTAAAAAAAAAAAGAATCAGAACTAAAACAAATATTCCAATTCGAATTAATGGATACCATTTCTTAAGTATTCCGGAGGTGTGTAAGCTAAGTTTGTGCTATAGCTTTTCCCATCCCTGCTGTTTTTCATGAAACCAAAACAAGAAAGACGTGGATCACCATCCTGCAAAGAAAATAATACAGAAAAGAGAAGGAAAAGAATCAACTATCTGCTTCTACATGAAAGGAAATCAGTAAAACCAAGTAGGTATTACACTTAAACCCAACTTGAACTAGATAATCTGTGCATTTATCAGAAAAAGATTAGAAATCTACATGAAGAAATAATTGTGTGCTAAACTACTTTTCTTGTGCAACTTAAAACACTAGCAAAAAAATTCTAGCGACCGGTAGCTTGGTATATGTCAAGAAATTAGGGTTATCATGAAAGTAACAGAAAGAGAGTAGAGAGGAGCTGACGAGAACAAATCCCATCTATCTCATGCATTCATCTTAAATTTTTCATTTACTAAACCCTAAATCTTACTCTCTTTTACATAGAAAAATACCTCGCCAACTTAACTGATTTTTTGAACTAGTCAAAGCTTTGTTTCTTGAGCCAGAAACTAGCTCTTAGTTACTTACAGTAGTAGCTCAACTGGTCTATAGATCTACTATGTCGGTCTACTAGGTTAGCCTAAAATATTCTATTCTACAGAAGTCCATATTATTTATTGTTTTTTGGGCTACTTTGCTCTTAAATACCTTCAACTATCACACCTTTTAAGATTGTTACGTTGAACAATTTCTATAAGCATTTTGTTATCTTAAACATTTCTTTCTTGCAATTTGCTTCCATGTTGCCATCACCACCATCATCATACGAGCATTCTCACATTAGAATGATGTTGGCTAGGAGCATGAAAAAGCTCCATAAATGACTTTACAAGTTTCTATGACCAATGTCGACCTGACTTCAATCATCTATTTTGGTCTCAAATTCCTACCGAAGGTAGCTATAAACATGAAAGAATGCAACCACTTGGCAAGTAGCTATACCTACCTTTTGTATAGACAATTAAGCTCATGCAACCAGGTGCACCATCCAAGTTCTCCTACACCACAAAGAGCCTAGTCGAAGAAGTAAGAGGATACAATTTTAGGCAATTACATTTATCTCTACATACGTTAAGCCAAAGAGAAGAGAAGAATGACAACCCCAAAGGGAGAGGCCTGGCAGCACAACCAAGGAGGATCAAGCACTGGTGGAGGCTATCTCAGAGGACGGCCCTACTTCTTGTCCAACCGAAGATTCCCACTCTTGGGGAGGCTATCTCAGCCATGATCCAGGAGAAGACACGTATCAGACTACAGACGGGGACAGGTGATCCTCCCGAAGCAAAGTCAGCACTGACGGCCACCAGCTCGGGTGACACAGGACCTAAGGGAGAGGCCTGGCAGCACAACCGGCAGTGCTACAACTGCGGGAAGATGGACCACCATCGGTATGCTTGCACCAAACCACTTAAGAAGGAAAATTCAGGTGGTGGATGAGGACATTTTGGAGGACGTGGTCGTGGTCGTGGGGGTCGACGAGGCGGTCGAGGAGGCTATCGGGCAAGCCTGCTGGTAGCAGAAGGAGATGGAGGAGCTGGCAGCACTTTTACCAAGGAGGATCAAGCACTGGTGGACATGCTGGAGGTGCTCAGGAGGAAGCAGCGAACGTCCAATGATGGAGACAGGAGGAGCGCAACGTAGGAGGCGTCCACCTCATTCTTCGCTGGAGGCAACGCCGCCATGTATGCCCATCCATCAAAAGATATTGACGACTCACTTGCTCTTGCATCCATTGCTTCCCTTAAATCGTCAGATTGGATTATCGACTCGGGGGCATCTCGGCATGTGACGGAGAATGCTAGTGAGTTCTCGTACACTCACCTAGCATCAGCAGACATCATTCAGACAGCTGATGGCACTTTCCAGCCAGTGGTCGGTAAGGGTACTGTTAATTGTACAGGTTCAATGAAATTATCCAATATTTTACATACTCCATCCTTTCCAGTCAGTCTCTTGTCCATTAGTTCTATAATCCTTCAACTTAAATGCAATGTTTCTTTTGATATCCCTAAGGTGATCTTCCAGGAGAAAAAGACAAGACGAAGACTTGGGACTGGCACTTAGCATAAGGAACTGTGGTACATGAATCGAGAAGGACTGGACTCGACACTAATGTCTATGGCAGAGAATGCTGGTATAGGAGGACTGCAGATGACGGCCGAGGATACTTTGCTACTACATCATAGGAGGTTGGGACATTCTTCCTTTAACACTTTAAGTAAATTGTTTTCCGATATTTATGAAAAAGTGTCAAATAAAGAGAAACTAGTATGTGATGCATGTGAGTTAGGCAAACTTACTAGGAGCTCCTATATTGGTACGGGTCATAGGAGCTCTTCTGTTTTTGAGATAGTATACTCTGATGTTTGGGGTCCATGTGCTACTAATACCAAGGTTCACAGTGTCAGTATCGGAATCGGTATCGAACTATTCCTATGAGTATTGGTATCGACGATATCGGTAGTATCAGCGGTTTCAGATCGGAGTATCGAATTTTTTGGTATCGGAAAAAATTAATTATTAATAAATTATTTACATTTAAAAACATATATTTTATACATTTAGGCATAATTTAAGTATTTTCAGTGTTATTTCGTAGTACTTTTGATATTAAATAACATTGTAATCACCCTTAGCAATTGGTTTACATATAATAGATTGATTTTCTTCTTTTACATGTTTTTACAATCTTATTATGCTTTAAACCCTTGATGATTTGTCTTTTTCGTTTAATTTTCTTTGTCGAATTGACCGAAAAAGAGACCCTCAATGTTGGTATCGGTAAGTATTGGGTATCGGTCGGTATCGAATCGGGATATGCCAAACCGTATCGGTATCGGCCGTATCGTATCGGTATCGGCCCATACTTTAAACCATGACTAATACTATGAATGGTTATAAGTACTTTGTTTTCTTCATTGATTGTGTTTCTCGTGTCACCTGGTTGTACTTTATGAAAAATAAGAGTGATGTACCTAATTGTTTTCGAGATTTTCACAAACATGTCCAGACTCGATATGGAGCAATTGTGAAGGTACTGAGGTATGACAATGGAACGGAGTATACAAACAGAACACTTGCAGAATACTTGTCAGCACATGGGATATAGCATCAGACCACTTGTGCATACACACCTACACAAAATGGCGTAGCAGAAAGGAAGAACATACATCTTCTGGAGGTCGCAAGAAGCATTATGATTGACATGAATGTCCCACAGAGTCTGTGGGGACATGCAGTGTTGACAGCAGCCCAACTAATCAACAGAATGCCTTCGAAGGTCCTGGGATGGAAGTCCCCATGTGAAATATTGCAAGACAATAATAGTGGGATACTCCCACTGAAGGTGTTTGGGTGCGTATGCTTTGTGAAGGACAACAGGCCGTCAGTTGGGAAGCTTGATCCTAGAGCAGTCAAGTGCATCTTCCTGGGCTACTCGGCGACTCAGAAGGGGTACGTGTGCTGGAGTCCAGTAGAAAAGAAGTTTGTAAGTATGGATGTCCACTTCCGGGAGCATGAACCATACTACCGTCAGGAGGGAACTTCAAATAACACACCTAATACTGCTAGTATGAGATGAGAGGAGAAGAAGGAGAGCTCAGTAGTGACTGATTTAGGAGTTTGGCATTGAGGCACGGTCGAGGAGGAGCATGAAGGTGAAGAGGAACTGGGAGAGGAGATGAGAGATGTTAGGCCTACAGCTCATGGGTAGTTACTTACCTACAGCAGGACAGAGAAGCAAACTGCAGAACCAGTACCTACAGTGCCAGTGCCAAGTCCCTTGCATGCGTCCGTCTCGACTCCTGAGACACCTACACTACCACCACCCCCTTCAGGTGATATCATTCTCCATACTCCTCCCACACCATTATCAGTACGAAGGACCACTCGCAGCAATATAGAAAATCCTCCGGACAGATATGGTTGGGACCTTACTCAGTTTGTTTCTTATGACCATATCTTCTTCTCATAGAGCATTTATTGCATCTTTGGATAGTATTACTGTACCTAACAATTGGCAGGTTGTCAAGAACGATCCAAAGTGGAAAGCAGCAATACTGGAGGAGTTGGGAGCTCTTAAGAAGAATCACACTTGGGAGCTGGTGAGGCTGCCAGAAGAAAAGAGCGCAGTCGGATGCAAGTGGGTCTTTACTGTGAAGCAGAACCCAAATGGACAGGTTGAGCGCTACAAAGCTCGACTGGTAGCAAAAAGATACAGTCAGACGTACGACATCGACTATGACGAGACCTTTGCACCAGTCGCAAATATAAGTATTGTCAGGACCCTGATTTCTTTGGCAGCGAATGGTGGATGGAAGCTACACCAACTGGATGTGAAGAATGCATTTCTTCATGGGAATCCGGTAGTGGAGGTATATATGGAGATACCACCAAAATTCGACACCAACCAGAAAGTGGGTATGGTCTGCAGGTTGAAGAAGTCCCTCTATGGACTAAAGCAATCTCCTCGGGCATGGTTTGACAGATTCAGGAGGACGATGATAGGGATGGAATATCAGCAGATCAATGTTGATCATACTGTATTCTTCAGATGGAGTGGAGGCCACATCACCATGCTTGCGATGTATGTGGACGACATGATTATCACAAGAGATCGTCCGACTCAAAGGGAAGCTTGGCAGGAAATTTGAGGTGAAGGACCTTGGTTTTCTTCGCTACTTCCTTGGGATAGAGATCGCTCGAGACATAGAGGGGATTGTTCTTTCTCAGAGGAAGTATGCACTGGACCTTCTTACAGAGACAGGAAAGTTGGGGTGCAAACCTGCAGCAATGCCAATAGACCAGAGGTTCAAGTTGAAAGCCGAGGCTGGAGACCCAGTTGATCGAGACAGATACCAGAGACTGGTGGACAAGTTGATCTATCTGAGCCACACACGACCTGATATCTGCTTTGCAGTGAGTGTGGTGAGCCGCTACATGCACGACCCACGGAAGGGTCATATGGATGCAGTATACCAGATTCTGAGATACTTGAAGGGTGCCCCCGGGAAGGGACTGATATTCAAGAAGAACAATCACATGAGCATTGAAGGCTACTGTGATTCTGATTGGACTAGCTGTGCCGATGACAGAAGGTCTACCTCAGGATATTGCATATTCGTAGGAGGCAAGCTAGTCTCCTGGAGGAGTAAGAAGCAGTTTGTGGTAGCCAGATCGACAGCGGAAGCATAGTACAGAGCTATGGCCCTGGGAGTTGCAAAACTGCTATGGTTGAAGAATATACTGGTAGAACTGAAGCTGGATCAAGGAATCAAGACGAAGTTGTGGTGTGACAACCAATCAGCTATTAGTATCGCCAACAATCAGTACAGCATGACAGGACCAAACATATCGAGATTGATAGGTTCTTTATCAAAGAGAAGCTGGATAGAGGATTGATGGAGCTTGGCCATGTTCTGACCAGGGATCAGGTAGCAGACGGACGAACCAAGGGACTTCCCTCTGTGAGTTTGATTAGAGGATGTGACAAGATGGGCTTAGTGAATATTTTTCGTCCATCTTGAGGGGGAGTGTTGGAATATTTAGTATGTTGGATGTCATATTTATAGATTGGAATATCATGTTCATATTTAGTAGATTGGAATATCCTGTGACATATTTGGTATGCAAGAATATGCCACAAGATATCTGTTGGCCTATTGGTCATGGTCAAACCGGATTTTAATAATTGATCAAACTCTGTCTCGATATAATTGCAAGTCAACTCAGATGTTTACCTACGACGTTTTGGACACTGCTCAACAATGGATATTTACTATGTTCAAGACCGAAGATGTTTCGAAGATGTTTGCCATTCAGAATGTACTTCCTGTTATGCTATGTAATTTTTCATTTTATTGAGTCTAGGAATACATTGTACACCGAGTCGTACTGGCAAATAGGCTATCCTAAAAACGTTTTTCAAAACCATCCTATTCTTTATAAATGACCTACGTTTTTGAAAAACATTCTTTTTACAAAAAGCTTCTGAAGGATTTTTCAAAAAGCCAAAATTTATTTTCTCAAATGAACTGGCAGAACCCCAGGAGAACTAGGCCAGAGTTCGGCCATTTGGAACGTTAGTGAACGTTGGATTTTTGAACTTGGTCATCCTTCAGTTGCGGTTTGTTACAAAGAGTTCTGTCCGAATTATGCCCGAATTCTGTCAGAGTTCTGTCTTTGGAAAAACTATAAATAGAGAAGTATTTCGATCATTTCAAATCACCAATTCACTTTCAATCTCTTCTCTTCCTGAGCTTACATTCTTCCAAAGAGTTCTTAAAAGCTTTCATTTTCAAATCCCAAGCCAGTTACAATCCTCTAGTCGATTTGCCAGTACGGTACGGTCTAGAAGTTTCATAGCGATTGTAATCAGAGGCTTGATAGAAGATTCAACACTTCACAATTGAAGTTGGTCGAGTTCTTCGTATCAAAGCTCGCGTCTGTAGAAGTTGCAAGGACTTCGTATGAAAACTTGCGGGATTTTCCAATAGTGGATTCAACTGGAAGCTAGAGTTCTTCCGACTGGACTAGTCCTCACAAGAGGGAAACCAGTATAAATCTCGGTGTTTGTGTTTGCCTTCTGATCACTTTTAATTTCTGTCATTTACTTTTGTGATTATTATTATATCTGTGATCTAACTGCTAACAAGTTTTTAATTAGCAATATTTCGCTGCCTACTCTATTGACCCCCTCTCTAGAGTATTCTGCTTTACGATTTCGTTCCAACAATTGGTATCAGAGCGGGTTATACAGGTAAAGCAAGGTAAAATTGCCGTTATATTCAATTGTTATATAGATCACAGCATTACACATGGCAACTGTGAAATTCACAAGTGAAGGCCAAGCCACAAACAGACCTCCACTGTTTGACGGCACAAACTACACTTATTGGAAAACACGTATGAGTTTCTTTCTGAAATCTCTTGATTTTGACTTATGGTCTGTAGTTATTGATGGCTATAAAAAGCCACCTCGTATTAATGTTGATGGTGTTTTAGCTGAAAAACCCCATGACAAATATACAGAGGAAGAAAAGAAAAAGGCCAGTCTTGACGCACGTGCTATTAACGCTTTATTTTGTGCTTTAGACAGAACTGAATTCAACAGGGTGTCTACTTGCACAACATCAAACGAAGTGTAGAAACTTCTCGAAGTAACCCACGAAGGAACAACACAAGTCAAGGAGTCAAAGATCAGCAGACTTACTCAGGAGTATGAGGCGTTCAAAATGAAGCCAAGTGAATCAGTCACTCAGATGTTTACAAGATTTTTGGATATTGTAAAGCCTCTGTCCTTACTAGGCAAGGATTACAGTAACCATGAGAAGATTCGCAAACTTCTACGAGCCCTTACAAAGAACTGGATTCCAAAGGCTACAGCAATCATTGAAGGGAACGACCTCTCAACAATGTCTCTAGAAACACTCATGGGTAAGCTACTCACTCACGAGTTAGAACTTCAAGACTTTAAAGATGCTACACCAAAGGAGAAGTCAGAGAAGACGATCGCTCTCAAGGCTCAACATAGAAGAACCATCGAAGATGATTCCGACGACGGCGACTCCGACTCTGAAGATCAAGCTCTTCTGGTAAGAAAGTTCAAGAAATTCATGAGATTTAACAGGAGAACAAAAGACAGCAACAACAACAACAACGAGGAAGATCCTATTTACTACGAATGCAAGAAGAAAGGACACATGAAGAAAGACTGTCCAACAGCATCATCATCAAAGAAAAACAGCAAATATGACAAAGGCTACCTGAAGAAATCGACATCAAGAAAGTACGCCAACACAAGCATATGGCATGGAAGTGAAGTCAGCGACTCAGAAGATGAACAATCAGATGACGCTGCAAATGTGTGCTTGATGGCTTGCGATCAGGTAATCACTAATCCTCTATTTGACCCTTATGATGATTTCACCTTTGAGCAACTAGGAGAGGCTTTCAGTGAACTGTTAGATGATTACAGGAAACTGCGTAGCAAATATGAAACCTCTAAGAAGGTACTCAAATAGTACAAAGGTGAAATAGGAAGACTTACCGACCTACTAGATCATGTTAGAGATAGTGACTCTTCAATTGAGTCCGGTGAGCTTTCTTCTATTAAATTGTTGTTACACGAGACTGTTAAGCTATCCGAAGAAAAAGACCAAACTATTATCCAGTTAAAGGAAGACATATCTAAGGAGAGAAAGAGTCTCCAGTGTGCACAGGTCAGATTAGAATCACTCACATATGACTATACTAGATTATATGACACTTCCAAAAAGTTGGAAATTAGTTTAGGAAAACGGCATGAAGTTGCTGCTTCCTATTCTAATACGTGTCAATTACCGAATCATCGGAATACGCCCAACATTGTCAGACCAAACCATACCAAGACTATGCCCAAGAAGACTAATAGGCATGCATTTTTCTATACTAGAAAACCAAAACCTACCAATCATGGACCTCACACTACTTTCAACACTCAACATGCTAAATGTCATTATTGTGGCCTCATTGGTCATATATCTTCTGCATGTAGAATCAGAAAGTTAGTAGATTTAAATGTTTATGCATGGATACCGAAAACTAACCAGTCAGGACCCTACAAGAAATGGGTACCAAAAGTTTCATCTGCAAATTATTTTGTAGGTGGGACACCCTTCACATGCTAGGAGCAAATGGATCCTCGACAGCGGTTGCTCACGGCACATGACCGGTGACGCTTCATTATTTGCAACACTGTCGAAGAGGAATAAAGAAGGATACGTCTCCTTCGGTAATAATTTGAGAGGGTACATAATCGGTATCGGTAACATTGGTAAGGCTCCCTATCCAGTGATTAAAGATGTTTGTCTTGTTACTGAGTTAAAACATAATCTGCTCAGCTTAAGCCATTTAGCTGATCATGGTTATGGCATTAACTTCGTAAAAGATAAATGTACTATTATTGATAGTTCAACTGGCAGTACTATATTTGAAGGTATTAGGGAAGACAATATATATGTATTCTATTTGTTGGAAGATGCTAACAATACAGGTAGATGTTTGATGGCCAAAAGTATTGAGAGTCAACTATGGCATATGAGACTCGGTCATGCAAACATGGATACAATTTCAAGATTATCTACGAAGAAGTTGGTACGCGGCTTACCGGATGTTTCTTTCAAGAAGGATACGGTATATAGTGAATGTGAAAAGAACAAAGCTACCAAATCCGCATTCAAATCCAAGAACGCTGTAAGTACCACTAGACCTTTACAATTGTTGCATATGGACTTATTTGGACCCAGCAGAATTGCTAGTCTAGGTGGTAAGTTATATGCATTTGTCATTATAGATGATTTTTCTAGATATACATGGGTTTATTTTCTTGCACGCAAGAATGATGCATTATCAGAGTTCGTCACCTTTTGCAAGAAAGTACAGAATGAAAAAGGGTTCATGATTACTCGCATTCGTAGTGATCATGGCGACAAATTTGAGAATGCAGTATTCAAGCAATTTTGTGACACACGGTTATCTGCATGAATTCTCTTGTCCTAGGACTCCACAACAAAATGAAGTTGTGGAACGTAAGAACAGAACTCTATCTGAAATGGCTAGAGTTATGTTGAACCAGTTTAATCTACCTAGATACTTATGGGCTGAAGCTGTAAATACAGCATGCTATATTCTCAATAGGGTTCTAATTCGACCTATATCGAAGAAGACTCCCTATGAATTATGGTTTGATAGAACACCAAATGTTTCTTACTTCAAAATCTTTGGCTGTAAATACTTTATTCTTAATACTAAAGATAATTTGAGTAAATTTGATGAAAATGCCGATGAAGGTATATTTTTAGGTTATGCAGCAAAGAGCAAAGAATATAGAGTCTTCAACAAAAGAACCATGATCATTGAAGAATCTATCAACGTCAAGTTTGATGAGCTAAATCAACACTTAGACGATGATGACAATGAAGACATAATCGCACCAAGTACAGCTACTGCAAAACCTTCACACAAAGATGCAGAACCATGACATCAGGCATCAGATGAACCTCCAAGCAAAGAAGCCGGAACTAGCAATCTTGAGACTACAGCAATGGAGATGAGATTCTTGGCTAGTCATCCAAAGGACTTGGTAATTTGTGAGATTACCAAGGGTGTAAGTACTCGTTCCTCTAATAAAGATATAGCTTCTTGTATTGCTTTTGTCTCGCAGTTTGAACCCAAAAATATTGATGAAGCATGTAGTGATAATTTTTGGTTAGATGCTATGCAAGAGGAATTAAACCAATTCGAACGGAATCAAGTTTGGGAACTTGTTCCCAAGCCTATTGATCATTCGGTCATTGGCACCCGATGGGTATTCCGAAATAAACTAAACGAGAATGGTTTAGTGACTCGTAATAAGGCTCGACTCGTAGCTCAAGGATACAATCAAGAAGAAGGTATCGACTACGATGAGACTTATGCCCCAGTTGCGAGATTAGAATCCATTCGCATGTTATGTGCATTTGCATGTTTTCATATTTTTAAATTATTTCAAATGGATGTCAAAAGCGTATTTTTAAATGGTTTTATAAAAGAAGAGGTTTATGTAGCTCAACCACCCGGTTTTACTGATTTCAAATTTCCTGAATATGTTTTCAAGTTGAAGAAAGCTTTATACGGTTTGAAACAAGCCCCTCGTGCTTGGTACGATCGTCTAAGCACTTTTCTACTTGATAACGATTTTTCAAAGGAAAAGGTTGACACTGCTTTGTTTATAAAATCTTTGAATAATAATATTCTTTTGATTCAAGCCTATGTAGATGATATTATCTTTGGATCTACTGATAAATCTCTTTGTCAAGAATTTTCAAAGTGTATGTAGAATGAGTTTGAGATGAGCATGATGGGAGAGCTGGAATTCTTTCTCGGACTGCAAATCAAACAAACCAACAATGTGACGTTCATAAATCAAGCAAAATACACAAAGGATCTATTGAAGAAGTTCGACATGGAAACAGCAAAACCACTTAGCACTCCAATGGCGACTTCAACCAAGCTTGATATTGATGAACAAGGCAAACCTGTCGACATACGTAAGTATCGAGGTATGATCGGTAGCTTACTATATTTAACTGCTAGTCGACCAGACATTATGTTCAGTGTTTGTTTATGTGCTCGTTTTCAAGCTAATCCTAAGGAATCACATTTGTGCGCAGTTAAGCGTATCTTCCGATACCTTAAAGGCACTTCTTTTGTCGGCTTATGGTATCCAAAAACCACGTCGTTTGACCTAACCGGTTATTCTGATGCTGATTTTGCCGGATGCAAAGTAGATAGAAAAAGTACTAGCGGCACATGTCATTTCCTAGGAAAAGCTCTAGTCCCTTGGTTAGTAAAAAGCAAAATTATGTTGCATTATCAACAACTGAGGCTGAGTATATCGCCGCAGGACGTTGTTGTGCACAAATTTTGTGGATGAAACAAACTTTAGAAGACTATGGATTGCATTTTAAACACATACCCATTTTCTGTGACAACACTAGTTCTATTAATTTGACTAAGAATCCAGTATATCATTCTCGTACTAAACATATCGAGATTCGACATCACTTTCTTAGAGATCATCAACAAAATGGAGATATAGACCTTGTATACATAGACACACAGAATCAATTAGCTGACATACTCACAAATCCTCTAGCGGAAGATCGTTTCAATTATTTACGTCGAGAATTAGGCATTTTAGATGTCAATAATATTAATTAATTTTGTTTTATTAATTAATTTATTCGATACTCAAAAACTGTTTTCGAGACAAGCCCAAAAAGAGTCTGTCTGTCACCACGACTACGGTCGAAGCGAAGCGGTACTTAAGAGTTCCCCGGTGAACCTTCGTTAGCTGGGACAGTACTCCTACAGCTAATCTGAGACAGATGCTGAGTAAAGAATATTAATTTATAAAATAATATTAATTATATTATTTTGAGATTTAAAATTACTAAACTTTGAATTAAATATTTGAAACGAATTAATGAAAAAGAATGTGGCCTCATTTGAATTTTTTATATATACATAGCCAGACAACCCTTGGCGAATTCGGCCCGAGTTCGGTCCGAATTCGGCCAGAGTTCGGCTGGATATATATGTACCAGCACGAACCCGAGGCTTCCTTCTTCTTCATTCTTCCCCACATCCTTATAACAGCAGCAGCGCGCCTCCGAAATCCTAGCTTCTTCTCCATCCTTGTTCTTCCAATCCTTGTGGAGTTTCTCGTCCAAACTTTGAATTCGTGCAGAGAACGTCATCCTCTACAACATATCCAATTCTTGGAAGGTATAATTCCTTCTCTCCACTTTTCAATACTTAGGGTTTCTAGAAATTTTGGAAAAGAATGCCTAAGTTCAATCCCTTCAAGAGGAAGAAGACCAATGCCAGTGAAGAGGCATCGTCTTCAGATCCGCATACGGATTGCCTCTTTTCTCCGGTCCAATCGGACGATGGTGCGTCGGATGAGTTTTACTTTAAAACTTCCGATCAAGCGTTATTGTGGTACGCCGATTTTATCATGCGTACTATTTGCACCGGATCGCCTATTAAATGGACTGTCTTTTCGGATCACCGCCCTTACTTTGAGGCATTAGGGTTACAACATTTTGTCACCTTACAATTCCCCATTGCCACTAATGCCATTAGATTATTCTATTGTAATTTCGTGTTAGACACTTTTACCGCGAGGACACGTGTCGGAGGAATTGATATCGAATTCACTGATGAAACGTTAGCGGAAATCCTTGGTATCCCAAACGAAGGTGCCCCGCTCGATGACATCACTGATTTTGATTTCCCCGATGGCACGACACTCGTTAGTTTCAAGAATGAGCTTTGTGCGCCAACACGTGCTCGTCCTGGAAAGTTCAAGGCTAATAACTTGAACTTGTTTAACTACGAATTACATCGCATCATCTATTCCACCTTACTTCCAAAATCCACTTCTAAAGATGATGTCACTGCACTTGAGCTTTCTGCTCTTTATCATATTCTTAAGGGGATTCCTTTTTCTGTCCCTAAGATTATCATCCAGATGATGGGTAGATGTCGCGGGAGAGACCGCAACCTTTCTTATATGATGCTTATTCCTCGCATCTTTCAGAGATTTGATATTGACCTCTCTACTTGTGCTGTCGACCCCGAGCCCAAGTTTCTCAAACTCTCTCGTCGCAGCATTGCCACTGTTCCTCCACCTACTGCACCTACTCCCACAGCTCCCACAGCACCTGTTCCTCCTCATTCTTACCCTATGACATTTGAGGGTATACATCAGCACATATTAGATCTGCAGTCTTTTATGTTGAAACCTCTAGGGAACACGAGTTCCGTGATGTGACTCGGTTCCAGGCGATTGCCAACTCCTTTGCCGATCTGAGGTTTGCGCAGACGGGTCATTCTGCTAGCTCTCTACCCCGAGACCCTTCTGTTTCTGGCTACCGCATTGACGACGAGGCGGTCCACTCTCTGTTCCAGCCAGGAAACGCCTATGATTGGTATCATACTGCTCGTGCCCCTCCTCGAGACTATGTCGGTGAGTTTTACACTGGTGCCACTCCTCACACTTCTGGCACTGGTACTTCTAGAGCTGGTCCTTCTGGACATGCTGGAGCTGCAGCTGCAGCTGATGACATTGATGATGAGGATGATGAGGATTTTTGAGAAGGTAGATTTTGAGACTGTTACTTTTGTCTTATGTTTACTTAGAAATGCTCCGACATTCCAAGATTTTATCAGTACTTTTTAGCTATTATCAGCACTTTTCTTTATTATGTGACTATTCATAGACATAGTTTTTGATTATGCCTCAGTTTTGGCATCTTAGTCTATTTTACAGCACTTTATTTGTTTCAGTATTATTCTCGCACTTTATTAAATACTGTCTGTGACAAATACATGCCTGTGTTGTTCTACAGTCTATCTGTTTCTCTTACTATATTTACTGTTTATACCATGCCTGTCATGATTATTTATTTTTCTTATGTTTCTTCACTGTTTGTTACTTATGCATTGATTGCGGTGGAGCATTCTCTTTTACAATTATTTTGCTAAGTGACAACGGGAGAGAAATAAAGATCTAACAATTTTCGTGAATACAGGTTATGAACAATTTCTTTTGATTACTATTTTGAATTGATTCCAGCTTAGATGTTATATCGGCAAGGTTTATCAATTATCAAAATGGGGGAGATTATTGGCCCATTGGTCATGGTCAAACCGGATTTTAATAATTGATCAAACTTTGTCTCGATATAATTGCAAGTCAACTCAGATGTTTACCTACGACGTTTTGGACACTGCTCAACAATGGATATTTACTATGTTCAAGACCGAAGCTGTTTCGAAGCTGTTTGCCATTCAGAATGTACTTCCTGTTATGCTATGTAATTTTTCATTTTATTGAGTCTAGGAATACATTGTACACCGAGTCGTACTGGCAAATAGGCTATCCTAAAAACGTTTTTCAAAACCATCTTATTCTTTAGAAATGACCTACGTTTTTGAAAAACATTCTTTTTACAAAAAGCTTCTGAAGGATTTTTTAAAAAGCCAAAATTTATTTTCTCAAATGAACTGGCAGAACCCCAGGAGAACTCGGCCAGAGTTCGGCCAGAGTTCGGCCATTTGGAACGTTAGTGAACGTTGGATTTTTGAACTTGGTCATCCTTCAGTTGCGGTTTGTTACAAATAGTTCTATCCGAATTCTGCCCGAATTCTGTCAGAGTTCTGTCTTTGAAAAAACTATAAATAGAGAAGTATTTCGATCATTTCAAATCACCAATTCACTTTCAATCTCTTCTCTTCCTGAGCTTACATTCTTCCAAAGAGTTCTTAAAAGCTTTCATTTTCAAATCTCAAGCCAGTTACAATCCTCTAGTCGATTTGCCAATACGGTACGGTTTAGAAGTTTCAGAGCGATTGTAATCAGAGGCTTGATAGAAGATTCAACTCTTCACAATTGAAGTTGGTCGAGTTCTTCGTATCAAAGCTCGCGTTTGTAGAAGTTGCAAGGACTTCGTATGAAAACTTGCGAGATTTTCCAATAGTAAATTCAACTGGAAGCTAGAGTTCTTCTGACTGGACTAGTCCTCACAAGAGGAAAACCAGTATAAATCTCGGTGTTTGCGTTTGCCTTCTGATCACTTTTAATTTCTGTCATTTACTTTTGTGATTATTATTATATCTGTGATCTAACTGCTAACAAGTTTTTAATTAGCAATATTCCGCTGCCTACTCTATTCACCAACCCCCCCTCTAGAGTATTCTGCTTTACGATTTCGTTCCTACAATATCCACAGTATATTCCATCATTTTAATAATGACTGTAAGGCTATATAAAGCCAAGAAGACTATCAATAACATATCAAGAAATTAAAACAACTGGCATCCAATATATCGTCACCATGGAAATTGGTGCAGTTTGGTTATTTTCAGCACATTCTCATGATGTTGGATCGAAAATTGACGACCAAGATTGCGTTTGGATTAATTTAGGGTTTCTATCCTAAAATTAGGTTTACTTATATCTAATTAAGGGGGCTGCTCTTTGGTGAGTGTTCATTGAGGATATTCAAGTAGACAGTCCACCAGATCTACGAGGATGTTTGTGTTTTGCTCGTAGACTCACTCCTCAAGATAGTAGAAGAAAGGAAATCTCTATGGGGAGAACCGTCTCCTCCGCTCAGGGAGATTGACATCATTGTTGCATACGGTGTGGTAAGCGATTTCATTGTTGTCTTTTTGTCTTCACACCTAAGATTAGTGAGGCATCGGTTCTTGGGACAAAGGACCTAATTAGCTATCATGTAATCAATGTTGTATTATATTATTGGAATATAGAGATTGGGATTTCTTATGGTGACGAAGTTACCACATATATTGTGTTTGGATCTTGCTTGGCTCTCACGTAGTGGTTCGTTGGTTTGTTATTCTCTTTGTGGGATTCAATGGTCTTGATACTTCTCAGTTTCCATTGCGCGACATGACATTAAACTGGTAGGGTTTTGTGTTTTTATCCAAACACCATCCACTCTCCCCTTTCATCACGACCAACCACGACTCTTTCCATCCCTCTCTGAAATAAAAAAGAATATTTAAAGAAGATGGGTGCATGGAGAGAGGGTGAAGGTGATTGATTGAGGAAGAAATTGAGTTGACGTAGAAGATGCGTTGAAGAGGAAGAGACAGGAAATGTCACCTTTTGAGGAACAAGATGAGTTGGAGATGAGTATTTTAGGGAAAAGACAGGTTGAGTAGAGAGAGAGAGAGAGAGAGAGAGAGAGAGGGTGAACTAGAAGATGGAGAAGAAGAAAGGATATACTTACAACTGTTGTTATACGGTAAAGTGATTTTTAAGACAGAAGGTTAATGGAGCGTACTTGAGTGCAAAAGCCCAAAAAGTTCATGCTAGCGATTTGCTCATAAAACGTGTCAACTAGAACTCCTTCAGAACAAAGTCAATATAAGCAATTAACTCTAGAGCACTCCATTGAAGATGGAAAGCAAACAACTATGAATTTTAAGATGCATGTAGAAATAAACAATACAACACAATTTTAAAACTCAAAGAAAATGCAACTTCAGATCAATGATTTATATGCACTCAAGTATTAGCATGCACTAAATGTAAAAGTGCCTTATATATTTATCTCATTTCATTGTCAAACCAATATAAATGAGAGAACTTGAACCACCATTTATCTCAACCGGAAAGAGCCATCCTAGAGACCCTAGCAAAAAGAATTAGATTATAAAGAAGGCATGAAAGTAGAACTTGAATACAGACCTAACCATTAGATCTAATGTCAATATAGCGACATGCCGAAATCATGGCACCAAAAATCCCAAGACATAAACCCTTATAAGCGGTGTTAAATCCAAGTCACCTAACAATCATCGGAGGGATGATAAAATATGTGTGTAAGATTTCTCTGTAGAAGCATCAAAAAAAAGTTCTTAAGCCAAAATGAACTCGCATATCGAGATCAATCTAAATATGTCAAATTTTGCAAATTGCAAGAAAATCAATACAGAGATTTTTTTTTTTTTTTTTTGTCTGGGTCATGCATGATAAGTAATGTACGAAATAGTTGAACATTATATTCAATAGAATGAAGCATTGATAAGGATTGCTATTCTACCTCATCAAAAAGAACTCTATAGGCGTTCAAATCATGGTACAAGGGTCTCCCCTCTGTGGTACAGTACTCCAATGCTTCGGCAATGTAGAATGCAACTCGTAACCGCATCGCCCACTCGATAGTTTGATTCTCCCCTGTCCAAATATATAACAAACAAATCGACAATTTTACAACAAGATACATTCGAAAGTGAACGACAATATGCTTAAAAGAGTAATAGAGAAAGAAGGCAAAGAAAAAATACACTCTGTAAACTTCAATAATACTCGTCCATAAGAAAAAGGAAAAAAAAAAATATATATTAACTAATGCTTCCGGGGCTAACAATATCTGGAGTTGTTACAGAGGAATAAAGTTCAAATGATGGTTGTTAGCATTATAGCCAGCTCAATTACAGGGACCACAACAATATGAGGGTCATAATGAGGCATTAGGTACCACCCAAAGTTTACAATAAAGTCAACAAGGTTTCTTTCCGAAACAGGTGGCCCAGAACTGTTCGATCAGGTGAAATTTTTTAGCAATAACAACAACAACAAAGCTTACAGTGGAAGAGATACTTGGCAAGGGTGTCGTTGGGCATGTACTCTGCGACGAGCAGCCGCTCGTCCCCGTCGCAGCAGTAGCCGATTAGGTTGGCGAGCCGCCGGTGTCTTAATTTTCCGACACCCCACGCCTCCTCCTGAAGGAAAAAACAGAGTACTATTAATATTTGTAGTATAGATAATAGGAATAATAGCAAGAGAGGAAGGAAAATTATGGGAGTTTGGGACTGACGACAAACTGTTTGGGGTCGGGCCAGGCGAGTTTGGTGAACTTCTTGACGGCGATGGAGCGGCGGCTAGAGAGCCGGCCCTTGTAGACGAGATTGGGGGCCTTCTCGCCGCTCTCCGAGACGATGTTGTCGGAGCTGAAGCCGTCGGTGGCGGACTTGAGCTCCGAGAGGGAGAACTCCGCAAAGGAGGGGACCTCCCCGGCGGAGGCGGAGGCGGCGGATACTGCGGAAGGAGGCAGCGGGGGGTTCACGGAGTAGGAGGGGCGCCGGGT
The DNA here is from genome assembly GCA_029216955.1 of Iris pallida. Taxonomy (NCBI): domain Eukaryota; kingdom Viridiplantae; phylum Streptophyta; class Magnoliopsida; order Asparagales; family Iridaceae; genus Iris; species Iris pallida. Next base: position 21,468,472 of record JANAVB010018199.1, on the reverse strand, counting down.
CTGCGGCTGCAGCTGCTGGTGGTTGAACTGCTTCTCCGGCTGCGTCACCGCCTGGAGCGAGGAGCAGCAGCTCCCCATCGCCACCACTCTCTCTCTCTCTCTCTGAAAAGAAAAGGGGGAGACAGAAGAAAGCTTGCAATAATGAAAAGAAGAGCTGCTGTGCCTGTGCCTGTGCGCGTGGAGAGAGATCTAATCTTCTCTTTCTTACTGCTGCTGGTTGCCTTTTCGGATGGATGCGTTTTATAGTTATATATTTAGTGTACAGATTGGACACGGAACCACCGGTATCGTCCCGATTTTTCGGGTTTGTTCGGACACGACAGGACCCGACACGGATGGGCTAGACGGACACAAAACGGTGGGGAGTAGACTCGCGTGTTGAAGGGTCTTGATTTCTCTGTCCATCTCCAACCTAGCTTTAAATTTTCTCTAGGATTCAAAACGAAATATTTTTATATTATTACCTCTTTAAAATTTTACAACTCAAAACTATCCATCCTCAAACAATAAACAGTAATTATTTATTTCTACATATTTTACTTTTTATATATATATATATATATATATATTATTTATTTCTACATATTTTACTTTTTATATATATATATATATATATATATATATATATATATATATATATAATGTTTACAGAGAAACCTAAAAAAATTAAATTATGTGGAGGATTCCAGGTTCGTAAAAATTAGTTTATGTGAAGGATTCCAGGTTCGTAAAAAAATTAAATTATGGGTACATGCGGCAGTTCGTTGACGAGAACGTGTACAACCACGTTGCCAATATTGAGCATGCGAAGACATTGTGGGAGAAGCTGGAATCTTTGTACGCGAAAAAGATCGGGGTAAACAAATTGTTCCTGATCCGGACGATGATGGGTCTGCGGTACAAAGATGGTACATCCATTACGGATCACTTGAGTGAGTTCCAGGGCGTGGTGGACCAGCTATCCTCGATGGGTGTCAAGTTCGACGACGAGGTTGTAGGAGCGTAAAAAAAAGTGCTTCACAAGAAGGGTCAAAGTGATAGATCAGTCTACTCAAATTGATCCCCTTTATGCCAAGGAGAGGCTAATCACTTTACGCCTGTGCAAGCTGATCGTTTTACGCTTGGATGGCTCTTTACGCCTATGACTAGCCAACTACTCCTCTTACGCTAGGACAAGGCTGTCTAGTCTCGCATTTAATGCAGAACCTAACATGGAGATATTAATGATGGCATTTACCACAGAATCCAAAGAAATTTGTCTCATACAAAGACCATTATTGTCGTTTATGTGGATCGAGCTACTTTACGCTCACTATATGGTTTCTTTTACGCACGGAGTTTTACACGAGTTTTTACGCTCATAAAACGATGTGTGCGTAAAGTCTATTTGAGCCATTTTACGCTCAAGGTTATTCAATAACCACTTTATGCGGGAAACCTATGACAGAGCTATTTTACGCTCATCTTACTGCTTTACGCCCAGAGGATGTTGGGGCTATTTTTTACGCCCTATTCTTTCTGGCCAGTTTGGAACGTGGTTTGCCTACATGGCCTCCATGCCACATATTTCGAAGAACGTGTGTACATGTATCCTATTCTCACTGAAATGATGGGACGCGTGTCAACGTATGCAAAGGATGACTCTGATCATGGGTGGCAGTTGTTAGCGTAAAAACAGATTTTGATGCTTTTTACGCACAGAAGCCCCAGTCTATAAATAGACTGATTTTTTTTGAAAAAAAGATACATACAGGGAGAGACAAGAGAGAATACAGAGATCAGAACTTCGAGACTTTGATTCTCCGGAGCATTCTTCTTCAACTTTTCTTTCAGAACAGAGTGAAGCAAAGAAGGAAAGCATTCGGCCTCGCCATCAGTGCCCAAGTGCGTCGATACCTTTCTGGTGACTTAGTTCTTCCAAGTTGTTCTACTTCAAGCAGTGATCTTCATCATCATCATATGGTCCAAGGAACAAAGTGATCATTTACAGATCAGACTTCCATAGCAATACTTTTCCAAAATCAAATTTGTACTTTTTGTACTTTTTCTCGTTTTATTTTCAAAATCCAACTTTTGTTTAGCAATTTTGTTAAGTGAAACAAAATGGCGACTCTGCTGGAGACTACATTCTCCTCTAACGAGAAGGCGATTGCTCAATATGATGATGTTTCGGTCGGTTCGACCAAGAAGACTCTAGTTGTGCACTTCGACCAGACTGCCTATGAAGAAATGCTCCGAACTGGGGGTGGTTCTCGCTACTCCAATGTTCAAAAGTCTCGCAAAGCACGAAAAGTTTGGATTCCCAAATCCAAAGTGGTTTCTGATCTCTCTGTTGCTTCTGATGACAAGGGAATTCTTCCCACTCCTGTCGTAGGGGCTCCCGTTCGTAACGAGGCAGTCCTTACTTCAGAGTTGCACTCAAAGTGTGACGATTTATCTCCCGTTTGTAACGGTGAAGATAATCAGGTTTCATGCCCACTGCGTAAAAATCAAGTTTTACGCTTAGTGGGTAAGAACCAAATTTTACGCTCAGTACATAAGAATGAATCTCCCATTCGTAATGGGGCAGACTCTAAAGTTTATGCTTCTGAGTGTAAGAATCAGTCTCCCGTCGGTGACGTGGTAGACCCAAATAAATTACGCTCCTCGAGTAAAGCAAAATCTTCCGTCTGTGATGTGGTAGATAATCAATTTTTACGCTCCACGCGTAAAGGTAAGTCTCATGTCTTTGACAGTGCAGATAAAATTTATAACGATGTTTGCACATCTAATGTGAATGTACCTAAACGTGTGCAGCATAAAAATGTCGTTGGTAAAGCTTCTGTCCTACACCAATAACCTTCTTATACTGCTTTACGCAAAGTACCAAACTTACAAATTATACGCCATGAAAATGGAGTCCTTCGTGCTAAATCTCAAGATTTACGCACACACCTCCAAACGCGTAAAAATGTACAGTTTGGTTCTGCGAATGCAGCCAGTAATCTTCTTTATACACAAGGGACTGAACGTTTTTCCACCCCAAATATAATAAAGAAGAATACTCCATCTGTTCCTTCTGATTTACGTGAATTGCTAATACAAAAGCGTAAGAACAGACAATCTCCGGTAATATTCCCCCAAGAAAAACATCATTGTGAATATCACCAGGTTGTGATCAACTGTTGTTGTTCGGCTTCAAAACGGTCAGTTTTTGATCGTTTAAGTTTTAACTCGCCTCAACATCAAGCTGAAGACCAAGAACATGAGCTGTCATATGCATCAGTCAACATGGCATCTCATGCTAACAGAGGACGACGTCCGAGACGAAACATGTCCCAAACTCCAGGTCAACAACAGTTCAACAGGCTTCTTGATTCCTTTGAAGGAGTATATCAGAATACTCGATCAAGAAGACAAAGACAATTGCAGACTTCTGATTCAGAAGCTGGGGGTACTCAATCTTTTGAGTCTGATACCGATAGTGTGGATTCATACTTCTATACTAATCCCTCTATATCTTCAAGAGAGGTTGAATCCTACGCTGTTGGAGATGAACCAGAGACGTCATCTGCTAATACAGAACAACGTCTCACTGTCGTGGAGCAATCATTGAAAGACATGCTTAACATGGTGCAAAGCATGCATCAGATAATTTTGAATCAGCAAACTGCTCAACCTACAGTAATCACTCCGGTACCAGTAGCAGCACAAACTCAAGATAGTCAAGGGACTGATATACCTTTGAATATTCAAGAACCTACTGTTAATCAAAATTCTGCATCTCCAGATCCCATCATTCCAGAAGATGTACCGCCTCCGGTGGGGGTTACGGTACATCTAACGACTATTCAATCAAGCATGCTTCCTCAAACCAGTGAAGCCATTCAAGCAGTGCGTGAACTCAAAGCACAGTTTGAAGTTTTAAGGCACAAAGATCAGCTCCAAAGGTTAGGGATTAAGCAACCTTATCCTCCTCATTGGAATGATGTACCCTTTCCACCGAAGTTCAAGCCACAATCCATGGTTTTATTCGATGGAAAAGCATCTCCCAGTCAATATATCAATTACTTTGATATTATGACTGTACACTTGCAGAAAAATGATGCTCTTCTCACTCGAGTGTTCATCGGGTGCCTGACGGGTTCAGCTTACGACTGGTATCGTAGTTTACCTGATAACTCTATTTCGTCTTTTGACGAATTCAAGGCAATGTTTCTCTCCCGCTTCTATGAAGGAGGTATGGACATAAACATGTCCTCCTTGATAGAAATCAAACAAAAGGAGAAAGAAGATACTCGGACGTTCATTGAACGTTTCCGACAGGCTACTCTAAAGATGCCTCCTGGTATGCCAAATTCAGCGTTGATTGATACATACAAGATGAATCTGCGACCATCCATTGTTGTCTTCACAGGTTCCCAATTCACAAATTGGACTTCGTTTATCATAGCAGTTTTGTAGGACCGTTGAGCACCTCTAGAGGGGGGTGAATAGAGTGTGTGCGTGTGCAGCAGAAAATAATAACCAATTAAAAATATTAAGCACTTATATATTATGGCATATAAAAGACGGTAAATAAAATGCGATAAAGTAAGAGTCAAGAATTCAAACTCAGTGACACAGCGATGTATACCGGTATCCCTCTGAGAGGACTAATCCAGTCTCGAGTACTCTTGCTCGATGTTAATCCACTATGACACAAGCTTTAACTGAGTGCTTGCAACTCTTACAACACCGTGCTTGGCGACAAGTGCACGACCGACTTCACAACACCGTGCTTGGTGACGAGCGTACGACCGGCTCCAGAAGGCAATTGGAAAACTGGAACGTTTTTTTAATACAACCTTCGATACAACTCTTCAACACCAAACTCTAGATTAAACAGAAACTGTACTGGCTTGGCTAAGAGTCATAAAGGCTTAGATATGAAAGTAAAAGCTTAAAACACTTTAGATAGAGAAGAGATGAGATGAAATTGGATTGTTGAAATGAATGGTAATCTCAACTCTATTTATAGTGTTTTTGGGGAACCGAACTCGGGCAGAGTTCGGACAGAGTTCGGATGCTAGGATTTCGCATACGAACGTTGGATGCAGATTTTGTGGGAACTAAAATTCAAATAACCTAGACCGAACTCGGGCAGAGTTCGGACCGAACTCGGACCGAACTCGGTCAGAGTTCTGTCAGAGTTCTGCTGGTTCAGAACAATAAGGAATAAACCAAATTTGCATAGGTTTTGGGCTTTTTGGAATTGTGGATTTTTGGGATACTTAGGTAGGCTTATTTTTGTTTATGGACTGAGAAAAACCTAAGCCAGTACCGATCCGATCAATCTCACATTTTTCCTAGACTCAATAAAAGGGAAAAATACAGAATAAATATGAAAACTAATAGCCCTTTAGATGACGTCTTTTTCCTGACATTGAAGACGTATTTTTCTTTGACGGCAATCGTCCAAAGATAAACAGAAAATACTTGGAAAGGAGAAAATACCTTAGCATGATATATTATATCCATTAGATAAACATGAAGGTAATGAAGAGAAAATACTTGGGAAGGAGAAATCCAGTCGACTTGAATGCTCCCCCACAAAGTATGAAACGTCTAAGTATAGATAATCATGAACTTTGAGATAAAATCTCAATAAGAAATGCCCAATCAATTTAAGCTCAAAGGAATCATTAATAAGGATAATTAAATATATTTGGCAACTTTTACAAACTCATAAAATGAGAGAAAAAAATAATAATAATCATATATTCTCTCATCTAATACAAATCCAAATATCATGAACAACTCAACAAGATATTTAAGGTAAAAGAATATATGTCAATGATGAACTAGCTATACCACATATTAAGGGCATAAAAGAATTGAAATAATTAATTTGCTCCCCCTTAAAATATGCGTATATAGTTCAAAAATAATTCACATGATCTAAGGGATATCCAAGATATGCATCTTTTCTTTCCTTTGATCAAATGCATATAAAATTTCAAACTCAAAACAAATATCATCTTTAGGCAAGAAAAAGAAATATCCAATATAAATAAACGCTTAAAGATGAAGAAAATATGTTTCCAATAAATATAAAAAAATATTTCAAGATATTAAAAGATTTTGAAAACTATCTTTAATAATAACATTTGAGTACCGGACAGATTCAATAAATCAAAAAGACTTTTCAAAAAATATGAAATTTATTACGAAAAACTGTCTTAGTAAATGTTCGAATGCGTCCATTTAGTCCTTAGACTGAAAGCTGACGATTCGAATCACAAAAACAATGTCAATAAAAGAATCCATAAATCATAAATAAATCCATCTGAACAAATAAACAAAACTAGATATATGTCCAAAGAAAAGTGTATTCTAGATATATGGCATGTCAAGGGGCTAATTGACTTGAAATAATTAACTGCTCCACCTTTACATGGTTATATCCAAAATAATAATATAGATAAAATTTTAAAATATAATTCAGAGACATATTTTAGGAAGTAGGAAACTAATTCAAAAATATAAGGTCTTCTTACCAAAGTTTATTTCTTCCCTTTTTTTAAAGCCTTAGCACGGTGTCCACCTAACAACCGTAAGGTTTAAAGAAAAGAAATGCTTTGAGAGAGAGACATTCAATATGCTTGACTTCTTCCTTTCAAAGAGTTACTGTTGTAGACAGTAAGTAACTTGAATAAGAAGATAATAATACAAAGCTCAAAATCATTGAGTATTACACAAGCTAAAGATGAAATCACAAGATCATAATATTCAATGAGTAGTCACGAATACGAAAAACAATCGTCTTTAGACAAAAGAAGAAATATCCATTAAATAAACATTTAAAAATAAAAATAATCAAAAGATATTTCAAATTAGCATGATGAATAATCGTATAAGTCAAAAGATGACATAAATCTCACAATCGACAAGATAGATCAACATAATGCTACCTTTTGTGAAAAATATAAAGAGAGAATATTATCCATCAAATCTAAAATTTAAAATCCATCAGATAACAATTGCAACTAGATCTCAATAAATCTTTAGTTTATAAAGCATTGATCAATCTTGGATTAGCTGTAGAGGTACTGTCCCAGCTAACGGAGGTTCACCGGGAAACACTTAAGTACCGCTTCGCTTCGACCGTAGTCGTGGTGACAGACAGACCTTTTGTAGGCTTGTACCTAAAATAAATCTCTTCTTTAATAACCGAGGATTTAAAAAGAATTAGTGCAATATGAAATAAATTATATTCTATGGACTTAAAAATCTTAGAACAATGTAGCAAACAGCATAAGATGTATCAATTACATTAATCCATATATGCTACAAAATTATTGGGTAACAATAAAATATAAAACACTTGTAAATCAAAAAGTAAGACCTAGATACGTTGATGTATTCTGGAATCTAGGGGACTGGGTTCAGTACCTTGGATCCAGAACTAGATAATAGTTGCATTTAGACCTTAATAAATCTTAAGTCTATAAAGTATTGATCACTTCGGGTTAGCTGTAGGGGCCGGTTCCCAGCTAGCGGTAGTCCGAAGACTAGTACACCGTGTCGCTTCAGGCTATTTACACCTGTATGACAGAAAGACCCTTTCGGCTTGTTCCCAAAATGATTTCTACTCTTAAGAACTTAGATTCAAAGGAATATATGCAGTATCATCGAACATCGTCGAAATCCAGAAATCATAAAAGTAAATACCCAAAGAATAGTTTATCAAGATCAAGATATTAAAAACATCATGTATACAAAATGTCAACCAAAACGCCAAAAAAAAATACATCATTTAAAAAGAGGCTTTAAGGAAGAAGCTAATAAAGAGAAGTACATGAATTTGTTAAAAAAATTAGCTTACATATGAAATAAGCACAAGTTTGAAACTACTTTTCAAAATAATATAATATAGAACTTGAACTAAACTCATATATCTCCATAAAGATATTTATACAATATAAGAAACATGTGAGCAATATATGATTGATAATGAATTATTCATATATCATTAACAAGCATAAAAAATATCACAAGATCAAAAATATGCATAAATAAAATTTATCAAAATAAAATATGAGAATCAATAGTGAATATATTATGCAAGTACAAGGTTAACATAGAAGTATATGTATATACTTTTCAAGTAAGTAGGAGACTTATGCTAAACATACATACTCATAAAATATCGATCAAAGTAAATGTGACATGTTAAAGACAAATCGATAAGAAGTGACCATTAAAAGTATTAAAGACAAAGAGTCAAAAGCATAAACCAACAACAAAAGCTTCTATGGACTAGAGTGGTATGCAACTTCATAGATAAATACTAAGAGTAAAGAGCATACCTAGATAAATGTGTCACACTAATAAAAAATAAAATACTATATAGTATGAACTAATCATTTAAGCTAAACAACTCGTCATGCTAGGATTATAACTCACATAAATGATAAACAATTAAAAGATATCAATAAGAGCTAATATCAATACATCAATAAGAACATGTTAGACATTAAAAACTATTTAGGAAGCATGTTACCGAAGTGGTTCTAGTGACCACACTTATGTTGGTACAATTGCTTGGAAGATGACCATTGTAGCTTTGCAATCACCAACATGCTCCATGGTTCTATGGTTCATCATAAGTAGCTCCACCTGAAATATTAGGTGAAGACTTTGGTATCCAAAACTTGGATCCATATTTGTTAGCTTTGGGAACCCATTTGCACAAGTTCATATCAACAAGTTTTCTAATATGACAATAATGAGAAACATGTCCATTCATGCCGCAATAATGACAAAAAATATTAACATTAGGGCTATGTGCAGCAGTATGAGAATGTGAAGTGGTGTGATATGATCTTAGTGGATACTTGTAGTAGAAAGCATGGTTGTGTAAAGCTTTAGCTTTGCTTGCTTCCTTTCTAGATGATCTGTCGTGTGTGACTTTGTGATGTGTCACGTGTCTTGTGTTAGACTGAGTCATAGGTTGTACTATCTGCTTTTCTAGTCTAATCTCTAACTTTTTAGAGTTAGCACAGATCTTATCATATTTAGCAGAAAGAGCATCAATTCTACATGAAGCAATAGAATACTTCTTCTTTTCAGATTCTAGTTCCTCCTTAAGTTTAGCATTTTCTTGAGTGCTTTTCTCAATGCATTCAAGTGCCTCATGCAATCTAAACTCAAGTGTGGAAATCTCAGTAGAATTATTAGAAGTAGAAGTATTTCTAGCATCATTCAATAAGCAAGTAAGCTTTTCATTCTCACGCTTATAGGATAGAATATCCTTTCTAGCTTGCTTATACTTATCTAATACTTTCTCGTGTTCTTCTAACAGATCACTGAAAGCATCAGATAACTCATCATAAGAAAATTCATTCTCATCAAGAAGGGAATTATTCTGTACCTCGTTAGATAATGCCATTGAGCATAAATTTGCAGCTTGATGAGGTCTCTCTTCTTCTTCAGAATTTGTTGCTTCACTTTCACACCATATGCCCGATGATCTTCCTTTATTTGATTGTTTGTAGTGACTCTCCTTTCTTGTAGTAGTATAATCATCTTGGATGTGGTCTATCTTCTTGTAGTTGTCACATACAAGCTCTTCTTCGTATAAGAAATTGTGTTGTACCTTAAATCCCAATTCCATCATGCACATATTTGAATCATTATGAAGACTATCCTCCTCTCTGGAGTTGCTAGCACTGCTTTCGTACCTGCACTCATAAGTAGCTTCAAGAAGTTTTCAAATTTTATGAGATGTTGTGCAAGTAGTAATGAGATTGAATACATTAAAGTCTACAGCACAATAGAAAGCATGCTTTGCTTTTGCATCAAGGCTAGCTAACTTCTTCTCTTCCTCTGTGTAACTATAATAAGGCTTGTTAATAATAGAGGATGTGAGAATAGAAGTGATAGTAGGCTTTTGGTAGCCATTGACAATAATTGACCATAAGTCAAAGTCTTGAGACTTCAGGTACAAGCTCATCCGTATTTTCCAATAACTATAGTTCGTTCCATCAAATAGTGGGAGTCTATTTGTGGATTGCCCTTCACCGTTGAATATTGAATTCACAGCTGCCATATTTATACTCTCTAGAGTGTTATATATGAATACAACCCGCTTTGATACCAATTGTAGGAACAATTGGGATCAGAATATAATACCTCTAGATGCAGCACTGGCTCTGATACCAATTGTAGGACCGTTGAGCACCTCTAGAGGGGGGGTGAATAGAGTGTGTGCATGTGCAGCGGAAAATAATAACCAATTAAAAATATTAAGCACTTATATATTATGGCATATAAAAGACGGTAAATAAAATGCGGTAAAGTAAGAGTCAAGAATTCAAACTCAGTGACACAGCGATGTATACTGGTATCCCTCTGAGAGGACTAATCCAGTCTCGAGTACTCTTGCTCGATGTTAATCTACTATGACACAAGCTTTAACTGAGTGCTTGTAACTCTTACAACACCGTGCTTGGCGACAAGTGCACGACCGACTTCACAACACCGTGCTTGGTGACGAGCGCACGACCGGCTCCAGAAGGCAATTGGAAAACTGAAACGTTTTCTGAATACAACCTTCGATACAACTCTTCAACACCAAACTCTAGATTAAACAGAAACTGTACTGGCTTGGCTAAGAGTCATAAAGGCTTAGATATGAAAGTAAAAGCTCAGAACACTTTAGATAGAGAAGAGAAGAGATGAAATTGGATTGTTGAAATGAATGGTAATCTCAACTTTATTTATAGTATTTTTGGGGAACCGAACTCGGGCAGAGTTCGGACAGAGTTCGGATGCTAGGATTTCGCATACGAACGTTGGATGCAGATTTTGTGGGAACTAAAATTCAAATAACCCAGACCGAACTCGGGCAGAGTTCGGACCGAACTCGAACCGAACTCGGTCAGAGTTCTGTCAGAGTTCTGTTGGTTCAGAACAATAAGGAATAAACCAAATTTGCATAGGTTTTGGGCTTTTTGGAATTGTGGATTTTTGGGATACTTAGGTAGGCTTATTTTTGTTTATGGACTGAGAAAAACCTAAGCCAGTACCGATCCGATCAATCTCACATTTTTCCTAGACTCAATAAAAGGGAAAAATACAGAATAAATATGAAAACTAATAGCCCTTTAGATGACGTCTTTTTCCTGACATTGAAGACGTATTTTTCCTTGACGGCAATCGTCCAAAGATAAACAGATCTGAAAATCTGAATACCTTTCGGGGGCTTCGCCCCCGAACCCCTGACGGGGGGCGCTGCCCCCTCGACCCCTGTCCGCTGACCGGGCAGCGGAACCCCCGATGCGAGGCCCCGGATAGGTCGTTGGGCAGTTCAGAGAAAACTCCTTGTATAACGCCGTCTTTGGCCCATTAATAATTCTTTGTTGCATATGTCCTGCTTGTCTGCAAGTACATGTTAGACGAACAAAATAGTATGATGCAGTATGATATAATCATAACAATATGATATAGAACATTTAGGACAATGCTAAGTTTAAGTAGCATGAATATTAGTGACATCACTAGTTAAACTTAATTGATTAGCCATATTCAAAAATATGATATAATCATTGGGCTAACAAGTTTCTGCCGAGACCAATGGTAGGTTGTCTCGTGAACACAGGATGATTTTCGCTTCAGAAGATAAAGGAAAGAAAAGTAATCCTGGTAATAATCCTGGCAATTGTAATGTGAAAGGAAAAGATACTCTTATGGTCAATCTTTCCAAGAACAAAATGATGCCAAGTAATCAGGAATCTTCCAGGCCAAAGGAAGAATACTCTTTTGACGAAAGTGATATCCCAGGGATATTTCAATGTCTGGTGAAGAGCGGTAAACTTCAGATTCCAGAACCAAAAAGGCCTAATGAGGTGAATCTGACTGACAATCCCAAATATTGTATCTATCATAGATACATTAATCATCCTACCAGTGCTTGCTATGTCTTAAAAAAGAAGATCCAAGAACTGATAAATGGTAGTGCTATCACTTTAACCAATGATGACCATACGGTTACGACCAATATGGTTTCTCTTCAGTTCGAGGATTTTCCTCCACAGCAAGTCCCAGATAGAATTATTCCAATTCCGAAGGCGACGATGAAGATCGTGAATATCCTGCCTGCCAGAAAAGAAAATACAGGATTGCTACCACTCACACTAAAGAATGGTGAAATCATGTGGATACATCCTGACTTAGTGCCTGAGTTGGAAAGTGAAGATAAAACTTCAAAATCTAAGAAGGGTAAAAAAGTCAAAACCTGCAACATAATTTTCCATGTTATTCCAGATCCCGATGACTCGGATCACCTATGGGATGGCCTCCCTTTAGAAGATAGACTGAAAGGACTGAACATCTGTCCTCCAAGTCTAGCTTCTCCTACCAAGCTCAAGCTTACTCATCAGCAGTGGCTAGCCATGAATAAGGTTCCTTTATACCGGGCACAACAAGTCTTTGCTGCTTATGAAAAAGCTCTGACAGGGATTTCTCCTCGTATCCCGAACCCTTCTCCTCCCTTAACTACAGAGACGTCTATGCTTCATTCTTCTATAGTTGTAGAGGTTCCTTCCTCTTCCTGTGCTGGAACACCTGTCCAAAGTTCACTGCCTATCCACTTGTATAGTCAGCAATCTGTCCTTCTCATGAGGAAGATGGGTTACGACTTTCAAAAGGCAGAAGGTTTGAATTATGATAAAGGAATACGTCTTCCTTTACAAATTCAAAATCAGAATTCTACTGCTGGATTGGGTTCTGAAGTTCCTTGTAACGACCCTCACAAGAAGAAGGCTAAGGGAAGAAAGACTAAATCCTGTAATATGGTACTCTCTTCTCCTGAGTTTGAAGAAGGAACTTTTGCTGGTATAAGATCTGGAAAAGAGTACCACAAAGACTATGAGGGATCCTCCAAAGAAGCAGAAGATGTAGTGGAAACTCTACCAGTTCAACCTTCTCCTGTTCCTGTTAAACCGTCTGTGGTTGAAAAGGAGAAACAGAAGGCAGTACGCTTTGATATCCCATTGAAGTCTGCTTCCAATCAGGGGGTGGTGATGAAGCCTTACAAGTTTGACATTCTAGCTCAGTTAACCAATACTCCGGCTAGACTATCTATATTTGAACTGCTTCGCCTTTCCAGAGAAAGCAGAGAGACTTTGAGCGAAGCTTTACTTCAAGCAGATTCATGCTTGGCTCAACTCAAGACTCCTGATAATATACCAGTGTCATGCCCACAATGTCATAGTGTGATGGAAACGATTCCCAACATCACCTTTGCACAAGAGGATATGCTATTGAAACACAACAAGCATAATAGGCCTCTGTGCTACACTGGATATATCGGATCCACTGAAATTGACAGGATTTACATTGATCCTGGGTCTTCAATTAGTATAATTCTTCAGAGTATGCTAAGACCCTTGAGGATTCCTACTAGTGAGCTGACTTACACTAGTACTACGATAGTCAGTTTTAACTCTGGTAAGAGCAAACCACTGGGCAAGATTCGTCTGCAGATTCAGATTGGTGATCTTCGAACTATGGTAACTTTCTATGTTATCAACTTAGACGTCTCCTATAATATCCTTTTAGGGAGACCGTGGATTCATGAGCATAATATTGTACCTTCAACTCTCCACCAATGCTTCAAGTATGTGGATTCCCAAGGAGTTGTGAAAACTGAGTTTACCGATATCAATCCCTTCAAGGGTGTCGAAGCCTATTTTTCTGATTCAAGGCTTTATAAACAAGAGCATGTGAAAGATATATCAGATATGGCTGAAGATCAATCACCATCTGAGGATCAGTCTATTAATGAAGATCCACCAGAGGAGCAACCTTTGAAGATCATAGTCAAGGGACGAATCCAATCCTAACCCATCAATGATCAACCTTTGATAATCAAGGTTAAAGGAAGAACTCAAACTTCATCTGAGGGATCAATAAATATTCCTGCTAAGAGCCAAGTTCAACCTTTCATGATCAAGGTCAAAGGACGTACTTCTTGTACGAATGATCCAGAATCACCATTGATTGTCAATCTTGGCAAAACTACACAGAAGACGGATGATGGTCCACTGTTAATTAATCCGAAGCATAGCAATCAGATTGTAAATGATGTAAATATTGATCATTTTGTACTTTCTGATATCAATAAAGATTTCCTGTTTGAGTATATGGCTGTCAAGTTTATTGAGAGAATGACTTTATCTTCTGATAATCAAAGTCATCGATATAAAGACGACATCGAGCCAGAAGAAACTTTATACATCGATCATAAGGAAAATTCTTTCCCTCCTCATACAGATGTTGGACCATATGCTCAAAGGTTCCTAACATCTTCTCCTTATCTTCTACCCGTGGCCGCTTCATCACAAGCTTGCGTAACTTTTAGACGTCATGAAGAATCTTACTTCGTGGTTCCGTCTGATAAGAAAAACGAGCATCAAATTGTGTTTGGCCTGGCTAGAAATATTCCTGTTGCTCAGGCAGATGAGCTGAAGGATAAAGACAAGGGAAGAATCCGAATTGACAAGTATAGTCAACAATCTATCAAGATTATCCAGAACATGGGATATGACTTGAAGACTATGCAAGGTCTCAATCAAGACAAGGGAAGACGACTACCATTATGTGGTGATCCGTTTTACCAAAAGACTCGTCATGGGTTGGGATATGATCCGTCCCACATGTTTAATGACGATATATAAGAAGAATTATCTTCTAGCTCTTCGCAATTATCAGATTCAGAAGAAGTTCAATTCATCGAATCCGATATGTCTCGTTCCTCATATTGTGAATCTGGGCAAATATTTTCAGTCAATATGGTTCAAACCGATGATGAATCCGACCCATTTGAAAATATCCCTTGAGCCACCAACGGTTCATTTATTTCTCACATTTATATCTTCAACGACATCTGTCTTCTTAATCCCCAGCTACCAAAGTTTGGTTAAGCTGATTACTTGTCTCTCTGAAGAGGGATTTTGATCTCCTATTTTACCAATTGGTATATAAAGTTAGATTTATTATTTATCATGTTTTCATAACCTCTGGATAAATACTAAATCCACCATCTTTTCCTATCTATCATGTCCATTTTGACCTCTGCATAGATATTAATCTACTTTTCTTTAGGTTCTTACATACTATTATGTTCATATTACCTCTGATAGTATTGTACACTCTAAACAGAAAACAAGATTACATTATCTATCATGTTCATATTACCTCTGGATAGATATGATGTTTTGAGTTTAGAAAACTTGTCATGTTCATATAACCTCTGATGAGTATTTTCTACCCCATACAAAACAAGATTTCATTATCTATCATGTTCATATTACCTCTGGATAGATATAATACGTTGAGTTTAAAAGACTTGTCACGTCCATATTACCTCTGATAAGTGTTTTCTATCTCTTACCTATTGTTTAAAATTCAAATAAACGATAGGATCACAAAACAAATCTTTCATTCATTTCTGGTGGAAACACTACAGAATGGGTAAGACAAAAAGATAACAAAATACTTTCTTAAGGTGGAGTGGAAACATCTTGGAGCAACTTCTTTAATTATTCTAGCCGTCTGCCACGAGAACTCATAACCTTATTGGTAGCCTCTGCACGTCGAGCTTCAGGAGTGCAAATACGGGAAAGTTCAGCAAAGATTTCGAGCATCGATCATCTTCTTTCTTTCAGCCTTCAAGCAAGCTAGCTCTGCCTCGACTTCGCGGATTCTGTCATTCTTGCTCTGAATATCTATGTTCAAAGCATCATAAGCCACTCTGTGGCTATGCAGTGCAGGTTTTATGCCAGTCAAAAAGGCTTTCTCCTTGGCAACCTTCAGACTGTGTTCATGGAGAGCTGTATTATATGTAGTCTCTCGAGCAAGATAATCAGCTGTTAAGGCTTCATACTCCTCCTGAATGAGGTCTTCAACAGTCTCATTTGACAGCTTAAGATATTCTCCAATCGGCTGCTCAAGGTCCTCCACAATTTTCTCCAATGTGGCAGCTCTTTCAACATCATTGAACATGGCAACATTCTTGATAGTCAGAGCCATTGCCGTCTTCAAAATCTCATAGCTGAGACCTTTATTCAGGACCATCTTTATCAAAGTTGCCAGAGTTTTATAAAAAGTTTCAGTATGAATCTCAACCAGGAGATTCATCTCTACGCTGGAGCTAGGTGTGGTGGCAATATCTAATAAATCTTTCCTTTGGAGATTGGGAGCAGATGTGGTTGGCATGATAGTAGGATGAGACGAAGTCGTTGCTGTTACTGCCGTCATAGCCACTTGATTCTCAGAAGTTTCGGGGATTGTATCTCCAATATCTGCAGATATTGTTGGTGTAGCAACGAGCTGAGATGAAGCCATTGTTGTTACTGCTGCCTGATTTCCAGGATTTTCAGAAGCAATGTTTTCAACATTTGTCACTCCAGCCGTTTCTGGAGTTCCGGCGGCAGTAATGTTGGTGGATATGGTGACAACTACAGGAGCTGATTCAGATTCTGGCATTGGCTTATCAGAAACTGATACTGGATCAGTAACGACAGTGGAGGATGTTATTGTAATTTCCTCAGTTTCTGTTGGAAGTTCAAGCATACCTCCAATATCTTTTTCAACTGATTGCTCCGCAGGATTTTCCGCTGCTTCAATTGTGGTGAGACTCTCTACAGCTGATTCCTTGTTCAAGTCTGGTTCTCCTCCAGCAGCTCCATCATCACCTATAGTGGGGTCGACTGTAGTCTTCTCTTTGTGTTGGTCCTCAGCAGGAGAGGACACTTCAGATTGTGTTTGTTGTATCACAAATGATGGAGGATGTTCTTCTTGAGGCTCCATTTCATGCTTTTGAACTTCTCCCTCCTCGACGTCTGCATCTTCTGAAGAAGAAGATCCCTCTTCAGATTCCTCATTTTCCTCATAAATGTCTTCTTCTTGAGGAGGAGCTACAGGCTTTGGTGCGATTATGACATCTGCAAAACAAACAGAATAAGTTAGTATACAAAATCATGATATATAATTCCGTATAGGTTTTGTATAATACTTAGAATATATGCATTTTTTTCAAGATATGTATCATAATCACCATCCCAGTCATCATCCTCAAAGTCAAGAGCCGGCTCGTCTGATGGAATGCGGTCTTGATCAGTGGTGGATACAGTAGTAGCACCTTCTGTAGCTTGTGCCTTGGATGGCAAAGATAAATGGAGTGAGGTGCTAAGACGTCCAGGGGACAAAAGTGTTACAGTTCCTGACCCAACTATTGGTGGAGGGGTTGAAGATCCTTCCCCAGGATGGACTGAGGAAGAACCGACAAGATGATCTTCTTCAATTGAAATGTCATCTTCTGGAGTGTGGGCTCTTGATTTGGAAGGCCCTTTGGCGGTAGATTTTCTCTTCTTTTCTGAAGATTTCACCGAAGAAGTGGTAGCTATGTTCTATTTTCGTTTGCGGGGCTTTCCAATAATTATTGGTCCCGCGGCTACTTTTCCAGCTCCTCTGGGAATTACTGCCAGAAATTCATCTATAACGGCAATATTGTCTGGTATGTCAGGGGCTATCCTGATAGGTTCTTCAACGTTTCCCTCTTGAGCCCACCGAAGACTTCCTTGCATACTATAATCGTCTTCAAAAGAACGGATAGACGTATAGAAACGAGCATACGTATGAAGTTTACGTAGCTCAGTTGTACTAGTGGCTGTAGATATAGTGAACCTAGCGCCAGTACATACAGCTCTGAAATATCTCCATGCTCGTGCACCGTCGATTCACTTCCCATAATGATAGAAGCTAGTGGAAGGATTGCCAACATGAAGTTGATCATATCCAAATTGACGAGCGAACCTACTTGGCAAATAAGGCTCGAATACACAGTTATCTTCATTCCTGTACATCAGATGAGAGGGTCTGATGTACACTAGCCATTGGTAGACAGATCTCGATAACAAGGCCGATTTATCTGCTCTATCTTCAAATTGCACACCGAGATAGTCAGCCGGAACTGGTGGTCTGGTGCAGAAGAAATTCCAGCCATGCGAATAATTTAATGCTGCTCGGGTATCTGCCAACGTTGTAACTCTCCACATGTATTTGCTAAATTTTTGGAGAAAAATCCTAGCTTCATCCTCAGGGCCTGGTGGCAACAAATTATAATTATGGTGTAGTAACCAACCTATCAGATAGGTGAATGGTAACTCTACCCGTGGAAAATTGTGAGGAGCATTATTGATCAGTTATTCACCAGAAATCCGTAGACCTGCATTTATTCGGCATACCATTGCCGATAACAGGTTAATTCTGTTTACCAAACGGACCGATGGCCACAATACATTGTGGTGAATACGGTCCATAGTGCTGATCCCTGGCACGACCCATCTGCGCAGCCATAAGGATAAGAAGCCCGCCAACAAGGCCTTCTTCGACATCTTTTGACTACCCTGCCTCAGGTAGCTTAAAGCTTCCGTCCCCGCAGGGATATCTCCAATTTTGGTAGACAGATATCGGTCTCGAGCTTTCTGTGACACCATCAATTCCTGAATTAAATCTGCAGGAATTATAGAGCAAGGCTTAATGACCTGGGTCTTGTCTTCCCGGAACCTGCTCTTCTCCGTCCTGGACACTCTATTTTCATGATAAAATAGATAAGTTGTCCATTTTGTAATATATGCCAAATGTGAGCCAGTTTCGTACATGCTGGTACAGATCAGATAATGGCACATAAGTTCTTCGTAGACCTGCACCAGCTCGGGATTCTTCTCCCGAATTTCTGCCAATTCCCGATTGGAGGGAATATATTCTTCATACGGGAATTCACCCATTGGTAGCTTCGAGATAAATTGCATCTCATGAAGGGCCAGACCCATCTCACCATGCGGAGTTGCAAAAGTTCCCGTCGAACTCATATACAATTCTAGTAAAGCCAAAAACAGATTGCTATTCGGTGGAATGCCATAACTAGTAGATGCTACTGCTTCATACAAACCGATGTCGTCCAATTTGGTTTTAAAGTGTGTCATGACCCAGTTGCTGATCTGGATCCAGTTACTACTATAAGGGGTCAACCACCCTGTCAGCCTAGGGTTGGTATGAGGATACAAGACTCCTTCCCTTATGAATCTATTAATGAACATGGGAACCTGGACCGGCTGGATGAGAGATGAATCCTCGCTCGGTGTAAACCCAAGCATTAGTCCAGAAAATGGAATAACACCACCACAAGGAGTACTAACATGATAACCCATGTCATTCGCCTTCTCCTTTCTAAAAATGATTCTGCCCGGTCTACCATAGTTACGGGGAGTCAAATTCCACAGCATTTGACGGTAATGACTAGCATGGACGAAAGCAGATATAGGGTAATCCCTGTCCATGTCCGGGAGATATATTACCCTTTCTCCAGATTTAAATACCCAAGCCTCTTTTTTGGGATGAGTCTGTGATTTGTAATCTATCGCATCTCCAAATAAGAAAGCTGGCTTCAGGAATTGCTGATTATCTAGCGACATCAGTACTTCCCCGTCTATCATGGATAACAACATTCTATCCCCTTGAGCTGCTATCAGTTGTGCCCTCTTTACTGGATATTCAGGGTTCGACTGAGGAAATTGGACATGAGACAGATCCTCCAGATAATTTGAACCCAACATACCGACCGAGGAGCCAAAAACTTCTGCGAAAGGGTGAACTTGCAAATCCACTGACAGAAGAACAAAAGAGATCAAATTAGTTCGAAGTTTTTATGATTTGAAGATATTGACTTTTACGCTTACTAAAAGTTGATAAAAGTTTATGAAGTCTGCATTTCTATAAAGCCTCTCAGTCGTTGATGAGTTTTACGCTACCACATAGTAAAGCGAGCGTAATATAACTTTTTACGCTGGCATGTATGAACATGAGCGTAGTTAAGTTTTACGCTAGCACATTAACTGTGGGCATAAAACCAAATTTTACGCTGACACGTGTAACGTGGGCGTATTCTTTTTACCTTTTACGCTAACACGAACAACGTGGGCGTACGATATTATTTCAGCTTTACGCTAACACGTACAACGTGGGCGTAAAAAGCTGAAAGTTTGGTTTTATCTTCTTCTTCCTCGACGGTTTTGTTTTCTCCCAGCCAAAGAATAGGGTTTTACCCATCATAGGCGGAGCTACGGCCGGGTTGGGATTTCGTTGTGGTGTTGATGACTGAGTAGGGGTCTTCACATGATCAGCCGATGACGAATCAATGGCAGGTTTCTTCCCCTTGCTACCGGCGGCGGATGGTTTCTTAGGAGCCATCAGATCAGAGTTTCAAAGAAAGAAAGGGCAAAGGAATTCAAGAAGATGAGTAAAAGTGTTTTCTCTCTCTGAAAAGACCTATTTATAAAGAGATTCAAAACCGACTGTTGGATATCCCTATAATTACGCCGACTGTTGTATATCTCCGCTTTTACGCAGATGATGGTTCCGTATCCCAAATTTTATGCTGGCAGATCAAATCTCAACTTTTACGCTTCTGTTCAAAGTGTTTCAAATTTTGGAGATATTTGAAAACTTTGAAGGGGGTCTTGTAGGAGCGTAAAAAAAAGTGCTTCACAAGAAGGGTCAAAGTGATAGATCAGTCTACTCAAATTGATCCCCTTTATGCCAAGGAGAGGCTAATCACTTTACGCCTGTGCAAGCTGATCGTTTTACGCTTGGATGGCTCTTTACGCCTATGACTAGCCAACTACTCCTCTTACGCTAGGACAAGGCTGTCTAGTCTCGCATTTAATGCAGAACTTGACATGGAGATATTAATGATGGCATTTACCATAGAATCCAAAGGAATTTGTCTCATACAAAGACCATTGTTGTCGTTTATGTGGATCGAGCTACTTTACGCTCACTATATGGTTTTTTTTTACGCACGGAGTTTTACACGAGTTTTTACGCTCATAAAACGATGTGTGCGTAAAGTCTATTTGAGCCATTTTACGCTCAAGGTTATTCAATAACCACTTTACGCGAGAAACCTATGATAGAGCTATTTTACGCTCATCTTACTGCTTTACGCCCAGAGGATGTTGGGGCTATTTTTTACGCCCTATTCTTTCTGGCCAGTTTGGAACGTGGTTTGCCTACATGGCCTCCATGCCACATATTTCGAAGAACGTGTGTACATTTATCCTATTCTCACTGAAATGATGGGACGCGTGTCAATGTATGCAAAGGATGACTCTGATCATGGGTGGCAGTTGTTAGCGTAAAGACAGATTTTGATACTTTTTACGTACAGAAGCCCCAGTCTATAAATAGACTGATTTTTTTTGAGAAAGAGATACATACAGGGAGAGATAGGAGAGAATACAGAGATCAGAACTTCGAGACTTTGATTCTCCGGAGCATTCTTCTTCAACTTTTCTTTCAGAACAGAGTGAAGCAAAGCAGGAAAGCATTCGGCCTCGCCATCAGTGCCCAAGTGCGTCGATACCTTTCTGGTGACTTAGTTCTTCCAAGTTGTTCTACTTCAAGCAGTGATCTTCATCATCATCATATGGTCCAAGGAACAAAGTGATCATTTACAGATCAGACTTCCATAACAATACTTTTCCAGAATCAAATTTGTACTTTTGTACTTTTTCTCGTTTTATTTTCAAAATCCAACTTTTGTTTGGCAATTTTGTTAAGTGAAACAGAGGTTCAAGGACTTTGGTTGCTATGTACATTACCAGACTCGTGGGAGACCGTACGAGTATCTATGATCGCTTCTGCTCCGGAAGGCGTGGTCAGTCTGGAGTTTGCTAAGAGCGGGGTACTGAATGAAGAGATACGGAGACGTTCTCAGGGCACTTCATCCACATCCCATCACTCAGAGGCACTAGTTTCGGAGAGCCGTAGAAGGGGCAAAAGCAGGGGTCCAGGTGGTAGCAGAGACAAGAGCAAGGGCAAGTCTAAGGGTCGGTACGAGGACTCGGAGTGTTACCATTGTGGCAAGAAGGGCCACATCAAGCGGAATTGTTTCGCTTGGAAGATAAAGAAGAAGGACGACAAGGGGAAGCAAGATGAGAACACTACAGCAGCGGCTTCGATACATGGAGGCGATGTGATCATCGTAGGTGATGAGGTTATCACAAACCTCACCTGCGATGACAATTCTTGGCTGGTGGACTCAGGGGCTTCAGCGCATGTATCTCACAACAGGGCACTATTTGCCACTTATACGACAGGCGACTGTGGAGTATTGAAGATGGGCAATGGAGATGTGTCAAAGGCGGTTGCCATTGGAGATGTGCATTTGAGGACGAAGACGGGTGCAGTTCTTATTCTCAAAGATGTTCGTTATGTCCCTGATATCTATTTCCACATGGTGTCGGTTGGAAGGTTGGATGATGAGGGATTCTTCAGTCTCTTCGGAAATAGTCAGTGGAAGTTTTCCAGATGTTCGATGGTGATTGCCAGAGAAAGCAAGAAGTCCGGTCTCTACTATATGGAGGGGAGCGCACAGGGGGCACATGAGGTGAACGCAGTCAGTGATGCGTCTACCGAATTGTGGCACAGGCGGCTCGGCCATATCAACGAGAAGGGGATGAGCTACTTGGTGAACAGGAAGGTGATTCCAGGGCTCAAGTCTACAAAGTTGGAGAAGTGCACACACTGCTTAGCTGGGAAGCAAAATAGGGTGTCTTTCCAAAGTCACCCAAGTTCAAGGAAGCCGACGTTGCTCGAGTTGATTCACTTGGATGTCTACGGTCCTATGAAGGTAAAATCTATTGGTGGTGCTTCTTACTTTGTAACTTTTATTGATGATTGTTCCAGGAAGGTTTGGGTCTATGCCTTAAAGACCAAGGATCAGGTGCTGCCTACTTTCAAAGAATTTTAGGCCTCTGTTGAAAGAGAGACGGGCAAGAGTTATTATGTGTTCGGTCCGACAATGGCGGCGAATACATCGGTCCCTTTGATGCTTATTGCAGAGAGCACGGGATACGACACCAGAAGACTCCGCCAAAGACACCTTAGCTCAATGGTGTAGCGGAGCTCATGAACATGACATTGATGGAGAGGGTGCGGTGTTTGCTGTCAGAAGCAAACTTGCCGGACAGTTATTGGGGTGAGGCTCTTCTCACAGCCACTTATGTTATTAATTTGTCTCCTAGTGCTCCTTTGCAGGGTGATGTGCCTGACAAAGTATGGTACGGCAAAGAGCCGTCATACAATCAACTACGAGTGTTTAGCTGTAAGGCCTTCGTGCATGTACCGAAGGACGAGAGGACCAAACTTGAGCCGAAGACGAGGC
This sequence comes from Iris pallida, assembly GCA_029216955.1. Classification (NCBI taxonomy): domain Eukaryota; kingdom Viridiplantae; phylum Streptophyta; class Magnoliopsida; order Asparagales; family Iridaceae; genus Iris; species Iris pallida. Next base: position 21,445,218 of record JANAVB010018199.1, on the reverse strand, counting down.
GATGCGTCTTTGTCGGCTACGGTCGGGATGAGTTTGGCTATAGACTCTACGACCCGGTGGGAAAAAAGCTCTACAGAAGCAGGGACGTGGTATTCGTCGAGGATCAGACCATGACCAATACTCAGGATTCCGAGACGCCTTCTGAGGCTGAGGAATTGCCTAAGTTAGAGTCATTACCAACACTCAGGATTCCGAGACGCCTTCTGAGGTTGAGGAATTGCCTAAGTTAGAGTCATTTCGCTTCGAGCAGTTTCTAGAGGACATCGCAGAGGATCCCATTATGGGAGAGCCAGTACATGGAGTTGCTCCCAACCATGATCATCAGCCTGCTGATGGTGGTCAGGGTGTCCCTCAGGAGGATGAGCATGTCGGAGAGGGAGTTCCTGAAGGGGAGGAGGTTGTTGGTATACACCCAGCACTAGTGGCTCCACTGAGAAGGAGCGACAGAGATCGTCGACCATCTACGAGATACTCACCGGATGAGTATGTGCTATTGACTGACGGGGGAGAGCCAGAAAGCTTTGCAGAGGCTATGAAAGACGAACACAATGGCAGGAGTGGATGGAAGCCATGCAGGAGGAGATGAGTTCCTTGCACACTAATTCCACTTATGAGCTGGTGCGGTTGCCAAAGGGCAAGAAGACTTTGAAGAATCGATGGGTGTTTAGAGTGAAGCAGACGGATGATGCTACCCGTCCTCGATACAAAGCGAGGCTGGTAGTCAAAGGCTACGGTCAGCGGAAAGGTATGGATTATGATGGGATCTTTTTGCCTGTCGTCAAGCATTCGTCTATTCGGGTGGTGCTAGCATTAGCATCCAGTCTTGACTTGGAGGTCGAGCAGATGGACGTGAAGACGATATTCCTCCACGGTGATCTTGAGGAGGAGTTGTACATGGAGCAGCCAGAGGGATTCTGTAAGAAGGGCAAGTCACATTTGGTCTGCCGGTTGAGAAAGAGCTTGTATGGTCTGAAGCAGGCTCCGAGACAGTGGTACAGGAAGTTCGAGTCGTTTATGGGGGAGCATGGTTATGCACGGATGACGTCGGACCATTGTGCATTTGTAAGGTATTTTGTCGAGGATGATTTTATTATTTTATTGCTCTATGTAGATGATATGCTATTAGTAGGTCGGAATGCCACTAGGATAGCGGAGTTGAAGCGCCAACTGGGCACGACCTTCTCTATGAAGGATTTGGGCACAGCGAAGACTATTCTTGGGATGGAGATCAGCCGAGAGAGAGAGTCCAAGCTGCTACATTTGTCCCAAAAGAAGTACATTCACCGGGTACTTCAGCGTTTCGGTATGGATGGGTCGAAGAAGTCTTGCGGCTTACTTTAAGCTCACTGAGGAGCAGTGTCCATCTACCGAGGACAAAAAGGAAGATATGGAGCGGGTTCCATATGCCTCAGCTGTGGGAAGTCTTATGTATGCTATGGTGTGTACGAGGCCAGACATCGCTCATGCAGTTGGCACAGTTAGCAGGTACCTTTCAAATCCTGGAAGGGTACATTGGAGTGCGGTCAAGTGGATTCTATGATACCTTCAGGGCACTGTCGATTGGAGACTTTCTTTTGGTGGTGACGAACCGAAGCTGGTTGGGTATACTGACGCTGATATGGATGAAGATGTAGACACGGGACTATCGACTTCGGACTATGTGATGATGTTTGCTGGAGGAGCGGTATTGTGGCAGTCGCGGTTGCAGAAGTGTGTTGCCTTGTCGACGACAGAGGCAGAGTACATTATGGAGATGGAGGCTTGCAAGGAGTTGCTGTGGATGAAGAAGCTGCTGCAGGAAATAGGACTGAAGCAAGAGCAGTATACTTTGCTTTGCGACAGTAAAAGTGCTATTCACCTTGTGAAGAACCAGACATTTCATAGTCGGTCCAAGCACATCGAGACTCGGTATCATTAGATACGGGATGTGGTTGAGAAGAAGGATGCGGCGCTTGAGAAGGTTCATACTGATGACAATAGAGCGGACATGCTCACGAAGGTTCTTCCGAGGGGAAAGTTTGAGTACTGCAGGCAGATCGTCGGGATGACGACCTCCTCCACATAGTTGTGAAGGAGGAGATTTATTGGAGTGGGTGGGGTTCCCTCCTATGTGGAGAATACCCCGGAGAGCGACGAGCGCCATCCGTGTGTCGGAGAAGCTTGGGGAGTGCATGGATTTTATTTTGGTACATATATGGTAAGGAAATATATGATTGGATTTCCATATTTACTTTGATTATATCTTTATGATTGGACCCTTCATATAGTAGCTTTTCATATTATTGGGTTTCCAATTATGGTAAGCTAATTATGATTGAATTTCCATTAAATATATGATTGATTTATATTGGAAGTTTCCATATATATTGGCCTTCCATGTATGGGTTACCAAGGGCTTATAAAAGGGTGATGCATGCTAGTTGTAAAATCATCTCAAAACAAAGAGTTCTTTACAATCTTTGAGAGAGAGAGAGGATTAAGGACTATTGTGAAGGAGAGATTGCTTCGAATAATTTTTTGGCATCTCTTGTTTTTCGGAGTCTGCAATCAAAAATTTTCTTCTTTCAAGTGAGTTGTGGTGATCCGTGTTGGATCGGAAGGAGCTTGTAGAGGGTGTATTCTTTTTATTCCATTAGTGGAGGTTCTTCTGGGTTGGACTCCGATCGTCCCGTGGTTTTTCCCGCAAGAGTTTTTTACGTCAAAAATCTTTGTGTCTGCGATTGTGTTTGGAGTTTTTGGTTTGTGTGCTTTTGCTCGGTTCTCTCGCAGGACTTTCTGGTTTGGAGGAACGGTTTCCGCGCTTCGTTCCCAACACATCTAGCGTTTTCATTGCACGTTTTTGCGACAAATTAGTCTTTGCATTAAAAATCTACCACTCCATTCATTTTATTTTTTTCTTATTTATTTTGTATTTTTACTCTTATTTTTATTTTATTTATTTTTTTAATTTTAATTTTAATTTTAATTTTTACTTTTATTTTTATTTTTTATATAAAAAGAGAATCTATTTTCAGGAATAATGTTGAGATGGCTCGAATCTCAATATTTGTATGTCCCTAGTTAGTGATTTAATTACTCGGCAACTTGATAGTATTGGCACCATCGATCTCCCACGATATTCTCGGATTTGTTAACGAGGGTTAAGGGACAACGCACTCTTATAGGGGTCCCGCTACTGGCAATGGGCAAAGGTCAAGGAGCAGTACCCCTCTGGGGATTCTGGGACGAATCTCCTTAAATGTAATCAGTTTTTCGGCCTGGTGTAACTAGGTTTTTTTATGTGCCTATTCAGTTTTGGGTATTTACGCACACAAATAAAAATTATGATGTTAGATTTTGATTCCTTGAAAAATTCAAACGAACAATAAAATTATGGAAGAAAAAAAGGGCTCATGATAGTTAGATTGACAATCATCTGTGGTCATACCTCAGGATATTTTCAAGGTGGGTCGTATAATCACTTCAATACTACTAACTTTAGTAGATTTTGTCTGTTTTCAAGTAGGGTACGAAATGGAAATGATTTACAACCATTCTAAAAGTGTTTACACTATTTTAGTTTTAATGCTGCTGTAATGCATTTAGCTAGGATTTTTAAATTCTGATGTTATTATTGGTGGTAAAATTATATTGTGATTAAGGTAGTGACAACTCTGTTGGAGTGGGTGGGTTCCCAACTTATGTGAAAAATATCCCGAAGTCGGATTGGGTATTCCTATATATATAATAGAAATATTCCAATGGATTGGGTATTTCTATATATAGTAGGAATATCTCAATGGAGTTGGATTGGATATTTATATATATATAATAGGAATACATCATTGGTTTAGATTGAGTATTCCACCATATAGTAGAATACCTCAATTAGTTGTGGGTTTGAGGCTATATACACTAGGTGTTTCCTTACCCTCAAATATATATCAAAAAGTGAGCAAGAGTGCTTTACGATTTTGAGAGAGAGAAAGGATTGAAGACTATTGTGAAGGAGATATCGCTTCGAATAATTTTTCGATATCTCTTGTTCTTCGGAGCCTACAATTAAATTTTCTTCTTTCAAGTAAGTTGTGGTGATCCGTTTGGATCGGAAATAGATTATAGAGGGTGTATTCTATTTATTCCACTAGTGGAGGTTCTTCAGAGTTGGACTCCAATTGTCCCATGGTTTTTTTCATCTGAATTTTCTACGTAAAAATATTTGTGTCTGTGATTTGTGTTTGTGTTTTTGGTTTGTGCGCTTTTGCTCAGTTCTCTATGGTTTGGGAAAACATTTTTCGCGTTTCATTTCCAACAGAGTGGTATCAAAGCCAGATTTCAGAGAGGTGTCATAAGTTGACAGTCAAATTAGGGAGTAGAGATGGACACGAAGCCGATGTGCATGGTAAACCTGAACGGTACCAAATATCGTTATTGGCGGAGCAAGATAAAGGATATAATATTCGTCAAGAAGCTGCATCTTCCAGTATTTGCGTCCGAGAAGCCCAGTGGTAAATCCTATGAGGACTGGAACTTCGAACATATACAGGCGTGTGGGTACATGCGACAGTTCGTTGACGAGAACATGTACAACCACATTGCCAACATTGAGCATGCAAAGACAATGTAGGAGAAGCTGGAATCTTTATACGCGAAGAAAAATGGGGTAAACAAGTTGTTCCTGATTCGGATAATGATGGACCCGGTAAAAAGATGTTGTATAACTCTTCTTCTCGGATTTTCAAAATTATTTTTTGAAATTATTTATATATTTCGATAATGTGTTTAAAAGTAATTTTCATCGAAACTTCGTAAAAGATATTTTGTGATTATTTTGTTATCAAAACTAGTTTTAAATTAAATAATTTGAATATACTATATTTAGTTTTATAAAAAGATATTTTGTTCTCGAATTTTATTATTTGAAATATAAATATGTTATTTTATTATTTAGAGTTTTCTGAAATTTTTGGTGACTTTAGATAATTTTAATATATAGTATTATTACTTTTAAAGACTTCTAAGATTTACTTTGAGGACACACAAGATTATCTTTGAGGCCAAACATTTTATTTTGACTCTAGAACCCTAAAACTATTTTCTAGATTTTTTTTTAGAAATTTTTAGGAATTTTTGGGATTTATTTGGTGTTAAATTGAATTTTTATTGAGTTTCTGTGATTTAAATTAGTATTTATACTAATCTGGATTTCCTTTAATTCAAATCATGATAGAATTCCTCCAAACCAATCATTATCTTATAACTTCATTTAAATACATCTAATCCTAGTGGAATCATATCTATAATAATTTAAACCATTTTTTATTTGATCTAATCCTAATCATATCCAAATTAGGTAATCATAATCCTATCCACATTAAATAAATCATAATCATATTTAAATTAGATAATCTCTACTCATTATATATACCTATTAAACAGTTATCAAATAAAATATCTCTCATATTTTCTTTCCCAACATTTCTTTTTTCGTCCAAAATAGCCCAAAATTCGTCATAAATTCAGCCTCCTTTTTCAAAGGTTGTATCAACTTCGAAGGGCCATAACTCGCAACTCCGGATTCTGTTTCATCTCTAGTTTTTTTGTTAGAACCGTATCAAGGTTAGTTTTCTAAATATGTAAATCGTCTTCATAAATTCTGAACATAATTTTCTAGAAAATTCGTGGAGTGCCAGTTGTCCGAAATCTAACACGTTTCGATATTTTCGAGATTTTGGGAGAACCAGGAATCAGAATTACGTACCTTTTGAAGTTTTGGAACACTGACGAAAAAATACATTTCATATTCTAGCAATTTTCCAGAATATTTTATTTTCTATTTTTATTTTAGAAGTCTGTCCCATCATCTGAGATCGTCTTGTGTACTTTTGACATATGTGACTATTTTGTGCCAACAAGACCATATTGCATACAAGTCGACTGCAACTTAATTCAAGGCAAGTACATTATATTGGTTACTTTCAATTCCTAATAGTTTCTATGATACATGCTTTAGATATGCATTACATAACTCTTGACACGTTGTTCACACGAGTATGGATTCATATACATGATTATTGAGTACTTGTGATTTATGTTATTTATCGTGTTTCGTGACTTGCATTTCATGATTATCCTGTATCATGATTTTTATGTCATGACGTGAATCCATGAGTCGGGTGGAGAAATACATGAGTAGACATGTGAACATTCCTAAATCAGGAAACACTCCCTCAGGTCTATTCTGGAACGATAGCGCTCGTATACTTCACGTGCGGATTGCTGTATTTAACCCTAGCTGTTTACATATCGAAAGTGATATTTTAAAATACTTAGTTAGATGTCTTGATTATCGTGTTTACATGTTTCTATTTTACTTGACATGTTATGATAGTTGTGTTTACATGTTTCTTTCTAGTTGTTTGCCATGACTGTCTTCGTTATCTGTTCTCTCTAATTTGTCATACCATGTCACCATGTATATCATATGCTATTTATGTTTTATAGTTTCTATTGTGTTTTGAATAGTTTGCCATGTATGTACTTGTTCCATTCCTGACTGGAAACCATTTTCAGATTTGTCGCTTGCTATGCATTTGATCATTAGGAAAGATATGGGTATATGCCGAGGTCGACTCTAAAGGACTAGTTAGATAGATTTGATCATCAAGTTTAAATTTATTGTATTAGATTTTATGAGACATTTTATTTTTAATCAATAGTAATATTGGAATATTGTAATTTGATTAGTTATTGTGAATGAGCAAATAAAAAGATTATTTTATGAGCAAATATTGTGACTTTGATCATTATGATCTAGACAGCAATCTACTGCCGACACCACGGCGTAAGATGGACTTGGACATGCACTCGCATCCCGAAAAGCGAGTGCGGGTTGTGGCATGGTGCGTCCATTACGGATCACTTGAATGAGTTCCAGGACGTGGTTGACCAACTATCCTCGATGGGAGTCAAGTTCGACGACGAGGTTCAGGAACTTTGGTTGCTATGTACATTGCCAGACTCGTGGAAGATAGTACGAGTATCAATGATCACTTCTGCTCCGGAAGGCATGGTCAGTCTGGAGTTTGCCAAGAGCAGGGTACTGAATGAAGAGATGCAGAGACGTTCTCTGGGCACTTCATCCACATCCCCTCACTCAGAGGCGCTAGTTTTAGAGAGTCGTGGAAGGGGCAAAAGCAGGGGTCCAGGTGGTGGCAAAGGCAAGAGTAGGGACAAGTCCAAGGGTCGATATGAGGACTCGGAGTGTTACCATTGTGGCAAGAAGGGCCACATCAAGCGAAACTATTTTGCTTGGAAGAGAGGGAAGAAGGGTGACAAGAGGAAGTAAAGTGAGGACACTACATCGACGGCCTCGGCACATGGAGGCGATGTGATCATCGTAGGTGAGGAGGTTGTCATGAACCTCACCTGTGATAAAAATTCTTGGCTAGTGGACTCGGGTGCTTCAGCGCACGTATCTCACAACAGGGCACTATTTGCCACTTACATGATAGGCGACTGTGGAATGTTGAAGATGGGCAACAGAGATGCGTCGAAGGCGGTTGCCATTGGAGATGTGCATGTGAGGATAAAGATGGGTGTGGTTTTTGTTCTCAAAGATGTTTGTCATATCCCTAATATCCATTTCAACCTGGTATCAGTTGGAAGGTTGAATGACGAGGGTTTCTTCAATCTCTTCGAAAACGGTCAGTAAAAGCTTTCTAGAGGTTCGATTGTGATTGCCAGAGGCAGAAAGAAGTCCGGGCTCTACTATATGGAGGTGAGTGCACAGGGGACACAAGAGGTGAATACAGTCTGTATTACGTCTATCGAGTTGTGGCACAGGCGGCTCAGCCATATCAGTGAGAAGGAGATGAGCTACTTAGTGAACATGAAGGTGATTCTAGGGCTAAAGTTTACAAAATTAGAGAAGTGCACGCACTTTTTAGTGGAAAAGAAAAATAGGGTGTCTTTCCAAAGTCACCCAAGTTCGAAAAAGCCGACGTTGCTTGAGTTGATTCACTCTGATGTCTGTGGTCCTATGAAGGTAAAATCCATTGGTGGTCCTTCTTATTTTGTGACGTTTATGGATGATTGTTCCAGAAAGGTTTAGGTCTATGCCTTAAAGACCAAGGATCATGTGTTACCCACTTTCAAAGAGTTTTAGGCCTATGTTGAGAAGGAGACGAGCATGAAACTATTATGTGTTCGATCTGACAATAGCGGCGAATACATCAGTCGCTTTTATGCTTATTACAAATAGCAAGGGTTACGACACTAGAAGACTCCACCAAAGACACCACAGCTCAACGGTGTAGCGGAGCACATGAATATGATGCTGATAGAGAGGGTACGGTGTTTGCTGTCAGAAACAAACTTACCGGGCAGCTATTGGGGTGAGGCACAGTTCACAGTTGCTTATGTTATCAATATATCTCCTAGTACTCCTCTGTAGGGTGATGTACCTGACAAAGTAGGATACGAAAAAGAGCCATCATACAGTCACATGCGAGTGTTTGGTTATAAGGTCTTCGTGCATATATCGAAGGACGAGAGATCCAAACTTGAGCTGAAGACGAGGCGATGCGTCTTTGTCGGCTATAGTCGAGATGAGTTTGGTTATAGACTCTACGACCTTGTGGGAAGAAAGCTCTACATAAGTAGGGACGTAGTATTCGTCGATGATCAGACCATGACCAACACTCTGGATTCTGAGATACCTTCTGAGGCTGAGAAATTGCCTGAATTATAGTCATTTTACTTCGAGCAGTTTCCAGAGGACATCGCAGAGGATCCAGTTATAGGGAAGCTAGTACATAGAGTTGCTCCCAACCTTGAACATCAGCCTGCTGATGGTGGTCAGGGTAACCCTCGGGAGGATAAGCATGTCGGGAAGGTAGTTCCTGAAGGGGAGGAGGCTGTTGATATATAGCCAACACTAGTGGTTCTGTTGAGGAGGAGCGACAGAGAGCGTTGACCATCTACGAGATACTCACCGGGTGAGTATGTGCTGCTGAATGATAGAAGAGAGCCTGAAAGTTTCGTAGAGGCTATAGACGATGAACATAGGTAGGAGTGGATGGAGGTTATACAGGAGGAGATGACTTCCTTACATGCCAACTCCACTTATGATCTGGTGCGGTTGCCAAAGGGCAAGAAGGCTTTGAGAAATCGATGGGTGTTCATAGTGAAGCAAACAGATGATGCTACTCGCCCTCGATACAAAGCAAGGCTGGTAGTTAGAGGCTACGGTCAACGGAAGGGCATAGATTTCGATCAGAATTGTCTTTTAAGGCATATGGGCCCAATTCAATATCGTACCTCATGGGCCAACTCCGGTTCGGGTCACCCCGCATTCCTAACAATCTCAGCATGATATTCCATTTAGTGGAACAAAGCATATACAATTGGATTCAATATTTATTACACTTATGTGTCAACGTGTTTGTGTTCTACGAGTCCAAACATATTTATTACATTTAGTGATTTGGTGTATTTTTCTAAAATATATTTATATAATATATATTCAGAATTTAATATCAATATTTTCTAAAATTTAAAGTACATATTATGATAGATATAAATATTATTCTACTATTATAACTTATTGCTATATATGGTAGAATAATAGTAAAGACTAGTTGTAGGGGACCCCTTTCTCCGCGGCTAGCTATGCGCCCCCACCTCAGTCCAGTTGCCATGCGCCCCCTCTTGAAGGGGAGCTAGAGCCCTCCCTCTCATCGATTGGCGTCAGCTCAGTGCACCTTCCTCCCGAGGGTTGTCATGCGATCACGGCAGCCCCGCCACTTTTTATCGGGAGCCTTGCGACTACTACCGGGACCCTGACGCCCTCCCTCCCCTGCAATGTCGCAGGCGCCCTCCCCCGCTTCCTGAGGTCCTTTCCACCCGTCTTCGACACTTATGCGCCCCCCAGGGTGCTCCCTCTGACCCCATCTCGGTTGGTCCAACTTCGGGTCTTTGCACTGCTGCAACACCGTCCCCCTCCTCTTTCCCCTCCATTTCCGGGTATTCTCCCCCTGGCGGTGCATCGACCCTCCCCCTCAGCCCCTCCTTTGCATAGATTCTGCGATCGGATCTCAATACACCACTTCTCCTCCTGTCCGTAGAAGTCGAGCTGCCGGACATCGATCTTCCGAGCCACTCCGATGGCCAGACTATCCTCATTCCATTCTCATCAGCAAAGATCTCCTCCCTTTCTGCTAGCTTTGCGAGGACGTTCGTGCTGAAATTATCCTCTGGGTGCCCTAAGATCCATATAGCACAAGAAGCCATTGCGGGCTGGGGTCTCTCCTTAGCATATATGGTCGCCCTACTGGACCCCAAACACCTGCTTCTTCACCTCTCATCTGACTCCGACTACTCGTTAGTCTAGGCCAAAGGAAGTGCCAGCATTGGCCCCCACTTCGCCTTGATCGCTAAATGGTCACCTGGATTCAACCCCAAAGTCGACTCATCGATTATCTCTGCGTGGATCACCCTTTCAAACCTCCCCCTTGTCTGCTTTGCCCTCGCTGCGCTGAAGAGAATAGCCAGCTCCTTCGAGACCCTCGTGGCCATCGCAGAAGAAACCCGTAATCTCTCAAAAGGGTACTACGCGAAGATTTGCGTGGAGCTCGACCTGTCTTCTGAACCCCCCACTATGATTTAGATCGATCTCAGGGAATAGACTCATCTTCAGTCGCTGGTATATGACAACAACATCATTTTCTGTCAGCACTGTCAGATCAGAGGCCACCTTACCAAGCATTACTTCAGAGCCCACCCGAAGCTTAAAAACAAAGCGTCCCGTAATTTGTAACCCCACAAGGTGACCCAACTCATCCCCATAGCCCCTATTCTCCCCCTCCCCAACTCTCACTCCCACTTCGATGACTGCGACAGCTCGCCCAGCCCCAACTCTCCTTCAGCTATAGCCATCACCCCCGTCGATCACCCGACCATCTCTCTCAACAACCAGTTCGATATTCTCACCTCCTTCCCGTCAGACGTCATCCAAGCACGCCTTCAGCACTCCGGGACCCTTTCCCCGTTCTCGAAAAACCAGCAGATCTGACACCGAACCGCGGTGTATCGTCGGTCAGAGCGGAGGAGAACCAACTGGCTCTGATCATCCACCCGTCTCTTTCGAAGAATGTATTGCACCCCCTCCAGCATCGGGAGTGTCTCCATAATCGACCTGGTCACTTTAGGCCTCGTCCCCGCGGACAGGATCCAACAAGCCAAGGAAGCCGGATTCTTGGTCGAGATAGAATCAGACGACGCCTCCCTACTGGCGGTCTAAGCGGGTAATACTGCGCACGAACTGACCGAGATTTCAGTAGCTGCCACAGCTGCAACCTCAACAACTCCCAAAATCCCCCACATTAAGAAGAAAAACACCCCCAAGAGATCGAGGCCATGACCACTCGATCATCCACAAAGCTCAACACCCAACCCTCCCGCACCCAACCCAATGCTTAACATCCTCTCGTGGAATGTTAGAGTACTGGCCAATAAACCCACCTTGAGGAGATTAATTAGCCTCAAGAAAATCCACTGGATGGACATCTTAGTAATTATCGAACCCAAAATCACTCGGAGAAAACTCAAATCCATCCAGCTTCAACTCGGCTTCTCGTCTGTTGTTGCTGGGTGCCACGACATCTGGATCCTCCTCTCCGATGAATGCAAGTTTGGCATCATTCAGGATTTGAAACAGGCGCTCTCCTGCTGGCTGGAACACCCCACCCTCCTGTCCCGATCCCTTCTCTCTGCTGTCCACGGCAGTTGCGATCTCACCGAACGTAAGCTACTCTGGGATACCCTGGCGGACACGCACCTCCTCCTCAACAAACCTCTGTGGCTCTGTCTCGGAGACTTCAATACGATCTCCCACAGAGAAGAGAAATCTGGTGGTCGCCCCTTCAGCAGGCCATGACCGACTTCAACACCTTCATCTTCAACGCCCACATGTCCTCCCTTTCCTTCACCGGTAATGCCTTCACCTGGTGCAACATGCAGAAAGGCGCCAGAAGACAATATTTACACCTGGATTGGGCCTTGATCGACAATTGTTGGTCCGACATGGAGCTCTTCTCCAACCTCTCTCACCTTAACTCCACCAAATTCGACCATTCCCCTCTTCTCATCGTGATCTGCAGTAAATCCAACCTCATTAAGAAACCTTTCAGATTCTTAGACTTCTGGAGATACCACCCTCAATTCAAAAACATCGTGGCCCCCGCCTGGAACTCGACGAACCATCCCGACCCCCTTATCAACGTAGCCATCAAACTCAAGGCTACCAGGAACACACTATCCACTTGGAGCAAACTTGCTTTCGGCAACATCTTCCAAGAAATAAAGAAAACGGAGGACGATGTTACTCGGGCCGAGATCCGGCTCTCTTCATACCGCTCCGCAGACGTGTGCGCCGCTCTCAACCCACCAGAGCTCTACTCAAATCTTGGCTGAAGGTAGAGACTGAATTCTGGAAGAAGAAAGCCAGATTGACTTGGGAGGACAAGGGTGACAGAAATACCAGCTTCTTCCACGCTTGCATCAAAGGCCGCAGACATCAACTTAATCTGCACCAGATCACAGATGATAACGGTACCTTACTAAAAGACAAGCAGAGCATCCAGGTGGCAGCGGCTAACTTCTATTCCAAATTATTCTCCAAAGATGTCATCGTTAAAGACGACGAATTCTTGGCTAAGTCCCCAAGCTGATCAGTGAGTGTGACAACATGCAGCTCCTGACCCCCCTTCCGTGTAGGAGGTCAAGTCCGCTGTGTGGGCCCTTGACGAACACAACGTCCCAGGGCCTGATGGTTTCTTTGATTTTTTCAGATATTGCTGGGACATCATCGACTCAGACTTTCTCGCGGCCGCTGTTGTATTTTTTCAAGGTGCGAGCTACCCAAAATCCATATCTCGAGCAAAACTTATTCTTATACCTAAAAAAGACAACCTGGAGTCCTTCAAAGATTTCAGACCGATCAGCCTATGCACTTTCACCAATAAAATAATCTCTAAGATCATCGCGACCCGCATGTCCACTCTTGTCCCAAAGATAATCTCCGAGGAGCAAAGCGACTTCGTTCTTGAGAGAAATATCACCGACAACATCCTCCTCGCTCAAGAGATGGTAACTTGCATGAAATTTCTGTCCAGGAGAGGGAACATCGCCATCAAACTCGACATGGAAAAGGCCTATGACCGATTGGACTAGCAATTCATGATCTAGGTATTTAGGGCATTCGGGTTCTCTGAAATTTGGACTGATGTCATCTTCCGATCTATCAACAACTCTTGGTTCTCCACGACCATCAATGGGCAGGCAGACGGCTTCTTCAAGTCTAGCCACGAGGTTCGACAGGGCGACCCTCTATCATCCACCATCTTCATCATCGTCGTCAAAGTGCTCAACAGAAACCTGAATAATATGCCAAATACCAACAGATTCCAACCCTATCATACCACCGCTGGCTGCCTCTTAATTACTCATCTGGCCTACGCCGACGACATCCTCATCTTCTCTTCCGGTGACATCAGGTCGGTGGAGGTGGTCCGCAGAACGCTTGAGAAATATATAAGATGTTCCAAGCAACGAGTCAACCCAGACAAAAGCGTAATCTACACACATCACAAAGCGGACAGGAACCACTCGGCAACCCTCGCCAACCTGACCTTATTCTCCGTCGCTTACCCGCCATTTTCCTATTTGGGGTGCCTGTTGGTATATGGCAAATCTAATTCAGGCATCTTTGATGGGCTAGTGAACAAAATCAGGAAAAACATCGCAGGATGGCATAATACGACCCTGTCTCCAGGCGACAAGATGATCCTTATCAAACACGTCTTATCCTCCATCCTCCTCTACACCCTGGCAGTTTGCTCCCCCCTAAGAAGGTGTTATCCTCGTTAGAATCCATCTTTGCCAACTTCTTTTGGGGACACATCGATGGCAAAGATAAGCACACTGGGCCAGCTGGGACACAATGGCCAAACCAACCGAGGAGGGTGTCCTCGGTTTTTGCAGATTATCCCACATCCTTGACACCTGCTCCATGAAGTTTTGGTGGAAGCTCCGAATGGATAACTCCATATGGACTCGTTTCATGAAGGCCAGACACTTTCAACATTCTCATCCCGCGACGACCGTCGCCAACAATCAATCCTCTGCATTGTGGCACCGTATCCTGTACGGTAGACACCTTGCCGAACCCCTAATCTGTCTCCAGATCGGCAACGGCTGCTCGTCGCTGTGGCATGGGCGCTGTCTCAGCATAGATGTCCTCCAACCCTCCCCGAGCGCCCCCTAAACTGTACGATCTGTGACCTTTGGGACACCAATTTCGGGTGGAGGTGGGAACAGATCAGTGAGTGGCTAGGTCCAGTGGTGACGGCCGACCTTGCCGCCGCTGATGTCCAGCTCAGCAACCAACCGGATACATTGAGATGGTCTCCCTCTGCCGGCGGTACTTTTACGATGACCTCTGCCAGGACCGTTGTGAGAGGCAACATATACCATCTCCGTTGATCGCTCCCTTCTGGCACCCCTGCATCCCCATCAAATGGTCAGTTCTGGTCTGGAGAGCCCACCGTAAAAAGCTACCTACGGACGACTCCCTCACCTCCATCGGCTTCAGTCTGGCCTCCAGATGCCATTGTTGCACCTCGCACCAACCAGAAATCGCAGAACACATCCTGCTCTCCGACGACCTTACCGCTCCGCTCTGGAACTACCTATATCGCCATTGCGGACTGGTCCTCAATGCTGGAAGCTTCAACAATCTCCTAGCCAACTGGGACTCCTCTCACGGGCATCAAATCGTCGCAGCCACCGGTATTTGGGTCCTTTGGAAGAATCGAAACAAATACAGGTACGAAGGACGCCAATACTCCCACCTTCAACTGAACAGGAAAGTCCTTCGACAAATTCTTAAAATTCGAAGGTACTGCTCTCACTCTTCGGATCGATTTTGGAACAAGCTGACTTAATTTTTGGCTTGGTTCAGGCACTTGGGTTTGCCTTTTTGCCTCTTTTTTTAAAAATAAAAATAGTAAAGACTAGTTGACTATTTTGTGACTAGTTTAGTCTAAATAAGGTAAGTATATAGATATAGTAAGTCTTGTGGTGATATTTATTAGTTTATTTTATACATCTAGGGGATCGTGATCAGTCGGTTGCAGCAGTTGGAGCTGGACCAATATTCTTACTTTTGTTGTTAATTCAGGCAAGAAACCTTGTCTTTATTTACTATTAAAATTATGCTCTATATTTCTGTTCTTTTTTGTTGATTACAATTATAGTGTTGTGCATCCAAGTTTGACTTGGGTGCCATCGATGTTGTCATTGATGACTTGTGGGTGCGTGTGTTGACTTAGAGTTAGTGGACTTACCCTTAGTGGTGAAGTTATTGATATAACTTCTATGGCCTTGACACGTATTACTACACAACACCTTCAGTGAGATTTCATATGCATGAGTTGCGCATTAACTGGCCATTGGTGCGTTGACTTATTAGATAGTTAGATTGTGTCTAGGTAGGATGACTTGGCATTGAGATATGGTTTGTCCGAGTCATGGATATGACTTGTGCAAGTCCATGGCCAGAAAAGACTACCAGAAGACGTATGAGATTACCTTATTAAATTTTGTAATCTTCAGAGGAGATTGCAGGATCATTAGCCTTATAGATAGGTTCATAGTTGTAACGTTCCAGTCCCATAATACGTAGGACTAGGTACATAGACATGCCAGCCGTATAATAAATATACGTAAGCTGTATAATACAGTAAAACCATGACACTAATCTCATCCACAAAATAAAAAATAATAATCTCATAAATCAACTTTGCATTGTCATTATACAAGTCGTTGGGCGGAGACAAATCCACTACTAACCATTTTAAATAAGAAGTAAAATACAAGAAAAAGTGTGTAAAGTAGCAAAGACACGACCGAAAAGCAATCGTCTTCGATTAAATAGAGAAGATCACAGATTTGGCTAGAACACCTGCAAAAAGTCACAAACACACACCTGGAGAATTCACCAGGTCCTCAGAGGGACACAACAAGATACACGAAGAACATACCATAAACTGAATATAAAGCTGCTCAACAATAATCCGGACCATAACATGGTTCAATATCTTATCATCGAAGCAGTGAACCACACCTACAACCAAATAAGGACAAGGTGTGGCAAACTAGTTCGCGACAAAATACTGTTCCAAGTCTTGGTCAGGCATAAGTACATAAACCAAAAGTACCTATACCTAACCTAACCTAACCACTCTAGGTGTAATGCAACCGAGAATTGGGCATGGTCGCATAACCTCCAAGACAAGTCAAGATAAAAAGTACCTCAGTAGCGAGTCTAAAATACTATATACCATTCCTCAGTATCGAGCGAGTCTATATCATATAGTCTACCTATCGTTCCTCAGTAGCGAGCGAGTCTACGATAGATATGGAGGAGGTCAACGCCCAGTTGTATTCTTCCCACCCAATGTTCTAAATCTAATAACTACTAGTCTTTTATCATGCAATCCTATTAATAGTATAGCCTAATGCTCGTCCTATATGTACCACTGGCCAGTCAATACGCAAGTCCGAGATCTATATGCGACTCGTGACTCGTCGTATACATGTGTCAAAGCCAATGAATGCGTAATGAGCAAAGAAATAATTAAATAGCAGGAAATAGAACTAGGCAGTAGAGTAACATTTAAATATAACAAGGTAGCACAATTTATCTTGCAGAAAAGGAATATAAATAAATAAATGCATGCAGTATAATGAGCAAAGTAAATAAACAGTAATGACAAGGTATCTTGCCTGATGTGATGCCTGGTGTGGTGCGGTGATCTGATAAGTCCAGTTTTGTCCAATAGCCGGGGTCGATCCAATAGCCGGGTCGAGGTGAAGGCGTCCGAATTCGCGAGAAAATAGGAATATGATCAGTCATGATCAGGATTAACAAATAGTATGATTTTTGCGGAGAAAAGTATTTATACTAATTTTTTAGAAAATACTTAAAAATATATTTTACTAGTAAAAATAATTTTTACAAAAATACTTTGAAAATATTTTATGTATAATAATCTGGAAATTACATCTTATTTGTCAAAATACTTATTTGAAAAGACTAGAAACTCATTGTATAAAATATTTTTAGAAGCATTTAAAATCTAGCAAAATGGGTTTAGGCTATAAGCTAACTTTTGTCAAATAATATTTAGGTCAAAGCTATATTTAAATACTCTGAAATAATATAATAATATATTCTTACAAATATAACTTAAACTATTACTATATTTACTAGAATAATAATACTATATAATACAAAATACATATATGGTATCCTAAGTTAAAATATCACTAATTTAGTACTGTATGGATAAAACTCAACATACACAAATAAACACAAACATAATCAAACGAGAAAGAAAAAGAGAAAAACAAAATAATAATATTAAACAGTTATAAGCCACCAAACCAACAGTTGTTACAACTATTCTTCAGAATTCGAGAGGAGAAGAGAGAGAGAGAGAGGAAGAAGGTGAGGACGAGAGGGAGACGAGAAGGGGGTTCGGGAGAGAAGAGCGGGCTCACCTGGCGGGGCTCCTAGCGGCACCCGGCGGCACGGGTACGACGACTGCGGGAGCGCTGGCGGTGTTCGTCGGTAGGCGCTTGAGGAGTCAGGGGTTGGACGGCCGAAAAAGGGGGGCCCGGGTCTGTTTGGCGGAGGCGGCTCTGCGGCAGCTCGGTGGCGACGCCGCGTCCCTAGGGTCGCGGAGGAGACGACCAGAGTAGTGCATGGCATAGCGTTCGCTCGTCGGAGCAGACACAAAAGGAAGTGGGCTCCAGATCTATGGGGTCGCCGGTGCTGGTTTTGGTCGTTGACAGCCGAGGGTCGGACGCGGCGGCGGAGCAGGTAAGGATTTTCAGTTTTTTCTTGTCTCGGGTATTTTTGGTGTTTGTGATTTTGGGGGCTTCGGTTGGGATACTGATGATGACGATGGTGGTGGTCGGAGAATTTGGTGGCAATGGTGATACTGATGGTACGGTGGTTGTGAGGGTTTTGTCGGGGGCTGGTGTTGGAAGCATGCGGCCGGTGGCGGTGGCGGTGGTTTTGGGGTTTTCGGTCGGGAGAGGAGGAGATGGGGATGCTTGGTAGTGGTGGCGACTAGGTGTAGTGGTCGGAGTACAATGGTTGTCTTGGAGGTGGTGCATATGTGTAAGGGCAGTCGGCTGGAGTAGCCGGCGAGGCGAAGTTGGGGGTGATCTGTCACGACCCGCACCCTGAGGAAGGGAACGAGAACGTGGGTACATCCAACCTATGCCATAATGTCGGTGTTAGAATACTGTATAGGTCATCTATAACATCTAACATCCAACAACACGATATATAAACCTGTCATCTCCGCACGGAGGTATAATATAACATATCAACTCTATATCTCAATCACAAGTCTAGAAAAGATAGAGCACGATATTGAATCGGATAAAAGAAAGAGACTGAATATAAATAGAGTTATCACACCACACAAAATAGATGTTCAACACAATAAATACAAGTCCTGAATATAACTAAGTCTCAACTGACAATCGAAACAATCCGATACGAACATAAAGCTATAAATACTAGACTAAACTAGGCACCATCTACTGAGCTAGATGCTCCTCAGGCTTCTGAAGGTCACCCGTATGTGCCCCACAGAAGGTAGGGCAGTCACCATCATCATCTGTAATATTTTCAACAGGTCCAGTCAGGACATGAGTGAGCACAATACATCTCACGCAGTTCATAACATGTTAGGAAATATAAAGCATGTAAAAGAGTAAGATACATGAACTGTAAGAAGATTTACATAAAAACAAAAGAGAATTTATAACTGAAAATATATACAGGATAAGTAAAACTGCAAGTACTAATGATTTAGAGCACAATATGGTTATATAAACAGGTTAGGTTATACAATAAAAATGGTAACTCCGTCATACGTTAGTGTACAATGGACATATACAATATTTGTACAATGGGATTTGATTACATAACCATTTCCTACTCACCCTCCCCAATCAATACACAAGGATCCAATCCAGTTATGTTACCTTGTACAATAGTTTCTCCATGAAGCTCATGTGATCATGAGAGTACAAGATACACAATGAGTATACATCAATATGGGTGTACCATACAATATGTTCGTAAAACGCACATCACAATATGTATCTGCTGAACACAATGGGGATAACATCACAAGAGAAGATCCATATAGTACTAATACGTGATAACAATTGTGCCAGTATCAAGTAAAGTAATCTAGAGCAAGAATATAAGTCCTAACAAATATGAAACGATCAGAGAATGTACTCGCCTGTCTTCCTGAATGACTGATATGAATATATGTCTAAACTGGTATCACAGAGTCCTATTTAGAGTAAAACAAGTCATGATGTATACAGGAGGATTATAATTTGAAGAGTACAATACATCTACATGTTTCTAGGTCAGTCTGGACCAAAGTCAACTCTCGGTCAACTCTAGTCCTCTAAGTCAAACTAAGTCAACTTTAGTCAAATTAGGTCAAACTAGTTAGGGTTTGGTCAATCTTGGTCAACTAGTCTAAGTTAGTCTAATCTAGGCTTAATAAGTCAATTCTAGGTATCCCACACATAGCCTAGGCAACTAACTATACTACACACAAAGCTAAACCATAGTCTAGCATCACATCTAACTAGCTAGGCACACACAACCAAGTAATCTAGTCTAGTATCACATTTATATTTACATTCACATATATATATATATATATATATATATATATATATATATATATATATATATATATATATATATATATATATATATATATATATATATATATATGTATATATATATATATAGGTTGTGTGTGTATAAACATTGTTGCATTAGGTAGAGTTTAATCTTCTAGTTAACATACATGTATTCATCCATACATATATATATATATATATATATATATATATATATATATATATATATATATATATATATATATATATATATATATATATATGTATATATATATATATATAGGTTGTGTGTGTATAAACATTGTTGCATTAGGTAGAGTTTAATCTTCTAGTTAACATACATGTATTCATCCATACATATATATATATATATATATATATATATATATATATATATATATATATATATATATATATATATATAAAATATATATATATATATATATATATATATATATATATATATATATATATATATATATATATATATATATATAGAGAGAGAGAGAGAGAGAGAGAGGTACATGTGTATGTGTGAGTGTTGGTGTACCATATGTGTGTGTGTGTGTGTGGCAAGTAGGAGACAGTGATGTGTCAATGTCAATAGGTTAGTGTGAATGCGACTAACATGTGTGTGATTCATATATAGAAAATAGTGTGTGTGTGTGTCTTGTGTTCCAGGAAATCAGTAAAATGTGGATAGTGTGGCAGTGTGTGTGTGTGACTGTTTAGGAGATAGGGAGTTGTATGTCAATATGACAGTTCAGTAAAATAGGAAATTAGTGAGATGTGTGTAGGTACATGACAGTTAGTATAAAATAGTGTAAAATGATTCAATGTGGATAATGTAAAATGATTCAATGTAACATATTTAAATCTCAGGTTACAACCTTAATTCCAAACTAGTCTAACATTTCAACTCAGGTTACCAGTTAATGAAAACTCAGTTTTATATTTCAATTTACACATATTTCATTGATTGGAACTCAGTTAACAACATTGCAATCTCAGTTATAAGCTTTATACAGTTTGAATTAACCTTTAAATCTTAGGAAAATAACTGAATCTCAGTTTTAACTTCCATTTTAATTTTTAGTTTGCATTTCTATAACAGTTAACATTCTCAGGAAATTCGAAGTAAATGTTAGTTAAGTGAATCAGTGCATTGACAGTAAATCATTTCAAAAACTTGAAAACAACATGCATACACTCAAAAACAACTAATCCTAATACAAATTCAGGTTAACAAATTAAACTCAGGCTACACTCTTAACAACCCATTCCCAGTTTACTAGTAAAAACTCAGGAATTGTTATATGTACTCAGGTTACATTGCTTTGATTGAAATCTCAGTTTACTAATAACTGAAATCTCAGTTTAATACTTATGTAAAAATTCAGGTTAACAATTTACTAACCTTATTAAAATATGGTCATTAGCATTTCATTCTCAGGAATTATATACACTAACTGTCAGTAACATTGAAACATAAACTGGAAATGACTGATACATAAAACCTAAATTCGAAAACCTAAAACCAAGCAAAATTAACAATCAGGCATGTAGGTGTGTTCCCCCACATGCACACGTGTCCAGGGTGTGTCATTCGTGTCCACAAGAGTGGACACGAAGTGTCTAATGCAAGGAAACTGGGTTTGGAAATCCTGTAGTGCACAGCTCGTGCACAGGCTCGTGCGACTATTCCTTGGGTAATTGGACACGACATCGAGCGTAGGACACCTCGTGCACACTAACCTAGGTAGCCTACCTATAGGACTACACATTAGGCTAGATAACACGTATCCAAGTCGTGTCTATTGTCGACACGAACTGCGTGTCAGTAGAGAAAATCCATACACACATAGTGACAGTGCAAATCGCATGCACGCGGAATTGCGTGTCTAATACGACACGAGACGACTAAAGACTCAAGGGGTGTGATGTCAGTCACTGCCCCTTGGTCCGTGCCAAGTGGCAGGCTGCCACGTAGCGCATCGTGTCCACAGTGACACTCGGGTAGCAGGGCACTGTTACCGTGTCTGTGCGCGTGTGTGCGTGTCTGTTTTGGACACAAAAAACACTAAATCTTTGACTCAGTCAATTTGATTTATGATATACATATAATAACCTAATTTTCTGTTCAATTAGATTCTGAAATTAATACAATTTATTTCTCACAAACATTTCATCGAACACCTTATTTAAATCACTGATACGTGTCCGATACGGACACGAAATGGACACTACCTAGCTCCAAACTAACTCTACAGCTAGGGTATACCTATATGCATGCATCAATGGAAATAAAATATGATTTTATATGGTTTTATAGGATTTACCTATTGAGAGTGAACCTCAATGAAAAGGGTGATGATGAGGGTTTCCCTTTGAACTTCAATTGCCCAAAGCACTTCCAATCTTAGCTAGCAAGCCCCTCCTAGCTTCCACTATGGTAGAGGGTGATGATGTAATTGATTATGACCAATTTGGACTTGATTTGGATATTAGGGGAAGAAATTTAGGAGGGAACTATTAGGGTTCTAAGTGAAAGTAAAAAGAGGCAAGGGCTTTGCTAAGGATGTTTTATAGGAAGGGGGCACTTGATGGCTGCCATTAGATGAATTAGGGTTAGGTTTTAGGTCTAGATGAGTGGCTAGGAGTTATCCACCCAATTCTAAGCCTTCCTATTGGTTCAACTAGTCATAGGGCTTTCTTTTTCATAAATATCCTAAGGAAAAATATCCTACTTAGAATATCTAGATATTATTAACCTTGTCATTACTAGGTTACCCTAATCAATACTCTAAGCTCAAGGTTAATCTAGATTAGGCTAAGTGTCTAGGTCAAGTCTCAACCTAACAATTAGCACATATTTTATTAATATAAATCACAATTTTACAAAATTGTCAAAATGACCAAAATATCCCTAAGCTAAAAAGTAGTAATATGATATTCTAATCACATGACTAGGCTCCCATGGTCATGGTTAGTCTCTAGGCTTAGCAAATTCTAGGATTACACTAGTCAACCATCAAAATCATAAGTCATGGTTTTAAATTGATTTTAAATTAATTAAAAATTACCAAAAATTATAACATGGTTTAAATATCATTATTAAATAAAAATACAAAAGTTCAAAATTACCCTCATTTTACAAACTGGGTGCTACAAGTCTACCTTCCTTATAAAAATTTCATCCTTGAAATTAAGACGGTCGTACTCCTTCTAGGTCAAACCCCCTACAATCATAGTCTCAAAATCACGCAGTTCGATAATCATATGCGTCTGTCCAAAACCATGATACTTAAAATCTTTGTCATGATAGTGAGCAAGGCTATAATAATCACAAAGTCCTCATCTAAGGTACATACCTCTAGAATCATGGTATTTAAATTTTTGCATTGCCGCATGCTTGGCCGCGAAAACCTTAAATTCTCACACCCGAGAAATATGTCTAGAATCCGACTATATGTCCTCACTATGCCAGCTAACATGACTATAGAAGACTCTGGATCCCATAATCGAGATGACCTAGCCCATACGACTTATCTCAGAAGAAAATAAATTACAATGAAACATCCAAACAAAATTTATCAACTACAAGGAACATATAGAATCGAATTTCAAGACAGTTTATAAGGGGGCAAATACAGAAATGGAATCGAAAAGATTGGAACTTGCAATCATCTCTCCCTCTGCCTATGTATCATCGACTGCCATGGTGAAAGCTCGCCCCTGCTAGCCTCCCCTGGCCTGCTGCTGATGCTGGACAAACCTCTGCTGCTGAGTCTGCAACGGTGGTCCCTTCTGCTGCCCTGTCGGAGCCTTAGCTCCTGCTGCCGCCTGAGTCACTGGTGACTTGTTATTGGGACAATCCCTATACTGATGCTCTACTGAACCACAAAGTAAACACAGGCCCTTTCTCTTCCTATAGTCGTCCCAACTGTGGCCTTACATCTTGCAGAAGTTACACATAGTGTGCTGGTGCTGCCTAGGTGCCTGCTGTAGCTGTAACTGAGGCTGCTGCTGATGAAACTGCCTCTGCTGAATGTGAGGGCGCTTGGCTAGCCCTGTACTAGAACTAGCCCCTAAGGCATCACTGCCCCTCTTCGGCTTGAGGCCGAAGTCCTCCTCAGCTATCTGTGCCTCCATCAGTACCTGCTCGAAGGTCGCATCATGTCGCCCAGAAGTACGAGTGCGAACCGCATGAATAAGGCCTCTCTTGAACTTACGGGCCTTATACCCCTCATTCTTGATCAGGTCTGGAGCAAACCTACTCAAACGGAAGAACTCCGCTGCATACTCGTCCACCGACGAGTTTCCCTGCACTAATCTGACGAACTGGGCCTCCAGAGCTGTAAAAGCCACGTCGGGGTAGCACTTCTCCTTGAAGAGCCGCCTGAAGTTCTTCCATGATATACCCCTCACTGACACCTGAGGGTCTGTCCGGAACTACGTTAAAGCAATATCAAAGAACTGGCTAGCCGCAGACGTTATCCAAAGCCCCTTCGGGACCTTTGCTAACTCCATGCTCCACTGGACATCCTCCAACCAGTCATCTGCATACAGGATACCTTCGGTACCCTTAAAGTCCCTCAGGTTCATCTTCCTAAAATCTAGACATGTGCCAGGCCTTCCCTGACTATGCTGCTGAACTGGGGCACCCTGAACTGTACCCGATACTACCCTCTCAACTACTGTCATCGCCAGCTGGTGGGAGTTCTCTATACTCTATCGTAGCACCTCCGTTTGGCGGTAGGATGCGTCAGCCTGATGCTGCTGTGCCTCTGCCTGGGCCCTCTGGGTCTGTATCATCTGCTGTAGAAGGGCTATCATCTGCAGTGCATCCATCGGTAGCGGAGGTGGCGGTAGAAGAGTCTCAGGAATGACTATGGATGGTCCCGCAGCTGGAGGTGGAAGACCTCCTGGAACAGTCGCTGCTACTCCTGCCTGAAGGGCAGGAACTGAGGTGGCAGCTCCCTCGACTGCTACTCCCGTAGCTAGAGGTGGAGGTCCTACTGGATCGGACCTCTCTGGAATAATACTAGATCCTACTGCCTGAGCGCGAGTAATCGTCATCCTGAGGATAGATTGAAACAAGGAGATCAATATGGCACATGATAAGGAAAATCAAGAAAGGACAATTGAATTCAAATGCAAGAAGAGTTGCCATGGAAATCAAAAGATCAGAATTTTTCTAAAATATGATTGAGTAACTCCTACCATATCCTAGATCCTATGTCCTAGTCGCAGGCTCGTAATTAGTACTCTAAGCTGAGCACCATTACGAGATTGTACTAATTGTGACATCGACCTGCATGGGCTACCACAAAAACGTGTCACGACCCGTACCCTGAAGAAGGGCACGAGAACATTGATACGTCCAGCCTACGCCGCAGTGTCGGCGGTAGAACACTATATAGGTCATCTATAACATCTAACATCCAACAACAAGATATATAAACCTGTCATTTATGCACGGAGGTATAATATAACATCTCAACTCTATATCTTAATCACAAGTCTAGGAAAGATAGAGCACGATATAGAATCGGATAAAAGGAAGAGACTGAATATAAATAAAGTTATCACACCACACAAAATAGATGTTCAACACAATAAATACAAGTCCTGAATATAACTAAGTCTCAACTAACAATCAGAACAATCCGATACAAATATAAAGCTACAAATACTAGACTAAACTAGGCACCCTCTACTGAGCTAGATGCTCCTCAGGCTCCTGAAGGTCATCCTCATGTGCCCCATAGAAAATAGGGCAGTCACCATCATCATCTGTAATATTTTCAACAGGTCCAGTCAGGACAGGAGCGAGCACAATACATCTCACGCAGTTCATAACATTTTAGGAAATATAAAGCATGCAAAAGAGTAAGATACATGAACTGTAAGAAGATGTACATGAAAACGAGAGAGAATTTATAACTAAAAATATATACAGGATAAGTAAAACTGCAAGTACTAGTAATTTAGAGCACAATATGGTTATGTAAACAGGTTAGGTTATACAATAAAAATGGTAACTCCATCAAACGTGAGTGTACCATGGACATATACAATATTTGTACAATGGAATTTGATTACATAACCATTTTCTACTCACCCTCCCCAATTAATACACAAGGATCCAATCCAGTTACGTTACCTTGTACAATAGTTTCTCCATGAAGCTCATGTGATCATGAGAGTACAAGATGCACAATGAGTATACATGAATATGGGTGTACAATAAATATAATATGTTCGTGAAACGCACATCACAATATGTATATGCTGAACACAATGGGGATAACATTGCAAGAGAAGATCCATATAGTACCAATCCATGATAACAATCGTGCCAGTATCAAGTAAAGTAATCTAGAGCAAGAATATAAGTCATGACAAATATGAAACGATCAGAGAATGTACTCGCCTGTCACCCTGAATGAGTGATATAAATAGATGTCCGAACTGATGTCACAGAGTCATATTTAGAGTAAAACAAGTCATGATGTATACATGAGGATTATAATTTGAAGAGTACAATGCATCTACATGTTTCTAGGTCAGTCTAGACCAAAGTCAACTCTTGGTCAACTCTTAAAGTCAAACTAAGTCAACTCTAGTCAAATTAGGTCAAACTAGTTAGGGTTTGGTCAATCTTGGTCAACTAGTCTAAGTTAGTCTAATCTAGGCTTAATAAGTCAATTCTAGGTATCCCACACATAGCCTAGGCAACTAACTATACTACACACAAAGCTAAACCATAGTCTAGCATCACATCTAACTAGCTAGGCACACACAACCAAGTAATCTAGTCTAGTATCACATTTATATTTACATTCACATATATAAACCATATATACATATATATATATATATATATATATATATATATAATATATATATTATATATATTATATATATATATATATATATATATATATATATATATATATATATATATATATATATATATATATATAGATATATAGGTTGTATGTGTAAAAACATTGTTGCATTAGGTAGAGGTTAATCTTCTAGTTAACATACATGTATTCATCCATACATACATATAGGCCACATTATTATATCAAGCATATATATATATATATATTTTTTTTTTCTCTTTTCAAGCATATATATATATATATATATATATATATATATATATATATATATATATATATATATATATATATATATATATATATATATATATAGTGATATAGAGAGATGTACATGTGTATGTGTGAGTGTTGGTGTACCATATGTGTGTATGTGTGTGGCAAGTAGGAGATAGTGATGTGTCAATGTCAATAGATTAGTGTGAATGTGACTAACATGTGTGTGATTCATATATAGAAAATAGTGTGTGTGTCCTGTGTTCCAGGAAATCAGTGAAATGTGGATAGTGTGGCAGTGTGTGTATGACTGTTTAGGAGATAGGGAGTTGTGTGTCAATATGACAGTTCAGTAAAATAGGAAATCAGTGAGATGTGTGTAGGTACATGATAGTTAGTGTAAAACAATATAAAATGATTCAATGTGGATAATGTAAAATGATTCAATGTAACAAATTTAAATCTCAGGTTACAACCTTAATTCCAAACTAGTCTAACATTTCAACTCAGGTTACCAGTTACTGAAAACTCAGTTTTATATTTCAATTTACACACATTTCATTGATTGGAACTCAGTTAACAACATTGCAATCTCAGTTATAAGCTTTATTCAGTTTGAATTAACCTTTAAATCTCAGGAAAATAACTGAATCTCAGTTTTAACTTCCATTTCAATTTTTAGTTTGCATTTCTATAACAGTTAACATTCTCATGAAATTCCAAGTAAATGTCAGTTAAGTGAATCAGTGCATTGACAGTAAATCATTTCAAAAACTTGAAAACAATAAGCATACACTCAAAACACAACTAATCCCAATACAAATTTAGGTTAACAAATTAAACTCAGGCTACACTTTTAACAACCTATTCCCAGTTTACTAATAAAATCTCAGGAATTTTCATATGTACTCAGGTTACACTGCTTTGATTGAAATCTCAGTTTAATAATAACTGAAATCTTAGTTTAATACTTATGTAAAAATTCAGGTTAACAATTTACTAACCTTATTGAAACATGGTCATTAGCATTTCATTCTCAGGAATCTCAGGAATTATATACACTAACTGTTAGTAACATTGAAACATAAACTAGAAATGACTGATACATAAAACCCAAATTTGAAAACCTAAAACCAAACAAAATTAACAATCAGGCATGTAGGTGTGTTCCCCCACATGCACACGTGTCCAGGGTGTGTCATTCGTGTCCAGAAGAGTGGACACGCAGTGTCCAATGCAAGGAAACTGGGTTCGGGAATCCTGTAGTGCACAACTTGTGCACAGGCTCGTACGGCCATTCCTTAGGGAATTGGACACGACACCGAGCCTAGGAGACCTCGTGCACACTAACCTAGGTAGCCTACCTATAGGACTACACATTAGGCTAGATAATACGTATCCAAGTCGTGTGTATTGTCGACACAAACTGCGTGTCAGTAGAGAAAATCCACACGCACAGTGATAGTGCAAATCGCGTGCACGTGGAATTGCGTGTCTAATACGACACGAGACGACTCAAGACACAAGGGTGTGATGTCAGTCACTGCCCCTTGGTCTGTGCCAAGTGGCAGGCTGCCACGTGGCGCGTCGTGTCCACAGTGACATCGGGTAGCAGGACACTGTTACGTGTCTGCGCGCGTGTGTGCGTGTCCATTTTGGACACAAAAAACACCAAATCTTTGACTCAGTCAATTTGATTTGTGATATACATATAATAACCTAATTTTCTATTCAATTAGGTTCTGAAATTAATATAATTTATTTCTCACAAACATTTCATCGAATACCTTATTTAAATCACTGATACGTGTCCGATACGGACACGGAATGGACACTACCTAGCACCAAACTAATCTACAGCTAGGGTATACCTATATGCATGCATCAATGAAAATAAAACATAATTTTATGGGATTTACCTATTGAGAGTGAACCTCAATGAAAAGGGTGATGATGAGGGTTTTCCTTTGAACTTCAATTGCCCAAAGCACTCCCAATCTTAGCGAGGAAGCCCCTACTAGCTTGCACTATGGTAGAGGGTGATGATGCAATTGATTAGGACAATTTGTGCTTGATTTGGATATTAGGGGAAGAAATTTGGGGGGGAGGGGAACTATTAGGGTTCTAAGTGAAAGTAAAAGAGGCAAGGGCTTTGCTAAGAATGTTTTATAGGAAGGGGGGCACTTGATGGCTGCCATTAGATGAATTTGGGTTAGGTTTTAGGTCTAGATGAGTGGCTAGGAGTTGTCCACCAGATTCTAAGCCTTCCTATTGGTTCAACTAGTCATAGGGCTTTCTTTTTCATAAATATCCTAAGGGAAGATATCATACTTAGAATATCTAGATATTATTAACCTTGTCATTACTAGGTTACCTAATCAATTCTCTAAGCTCAAGGCTAATCTAGATTAGTCTAAGTGTCTAGGTCAAGTCTCAACCTAACAATTAGCACATATTTTATTAATATAAATCACAATTTCACAAAATTGTCAAAATAACCAAAATACCCCTAGGCTAAAAAGTAGTAGTATGACATTCTAATCACATGACTAGGCTCCATGGTTATGGTTAGTCTCTAGGCTTAGCAAATTCTAGGGTTACGCTAGTCAACCATCAAAATTATAAGTCATGGTTTTAAATAGATTTTAAATTAATTAAAAAAATCACCAAAAATCATAACATGGTTTAAATATCATTATTAAATAAATTAAAATACAAAAGTTCAAAATTACCCTCATTTTATAAATTGGGTGCTACATGATCGGTGATAGCGGGTTTGGGGTGTGCTGATGAAGAGAGACGGAGACAGGTAGTTTTGCGGTGACTGTTGTATGGTGCGGGCGGTGGTGACGGCGGCGGCGCCGTGGGTTCGGCGGGGCTGTTGATGACTTAGGCGAGATCGGGTCTGGATGGTGGCGGAGATGGGTCGATGTCTGGGTCAACAGGTGGTCAGTCGAACAAGGTCGGAGGCGATAGAGAGGACTAGGAGGAGAGCGACCAGAGAAGAACGACGCTGGCGGCTAGTTTTGGGTGTCGTGTCGGAGATGAGTTACGTCATGTCGAAAGTGTCCGACATGACAGGGATAGATGTCCGGAATTGTCGGACACGGGATGGAGAAATATTGTATATGTAGAAAAATTAATATAGTGGATGGGAAGGGGGACACGGACACGATGCACAAATTTTGCTTATGGAATTTCTATGAAAAGGTGAGGGGGCTCTCCTTATATAGGAGGTGGACTCCCCTAGTTGGATATGGATTATGATTCATTTAAATCTTCACTAGATAATTTGTCATGTAATTTAAATTGATTTAAACTAATTCAATCAATTTTGATCCAATTAAAACTAGATATCTTTTTAAATTGAAACTAATAAATCCACAAGTCAATTTAATCATCATAATTACTTATATATTAAATCAAACACTATTTAAAATATCTTTTTTGAAATAATAAAATAATGATAATAATTAATTTTGAAAATCATAATAAATTATTAAATATTGGAAATATCTTTTATAAATAAATAAGGCAGTTACAAACAGTTTTCGAAAATCAAAGTAGACATGAAGTTAATTTTATGTGCCTTGCATGTAATATAATATTTACAATAAACACAGTTTTCTAAACTATAATTAAAATAAAATAGAGTAGCTTTGTTATAATAAATAAAATAAAGTTTTCAAAAATCTCGATGCGGCGCATTTATAATTTTAAGCAATTAGAAATATTTACCTTATATTTTAAAAAAAACTTTTTTTCTATATATAAAGAAATTATTTTAATAAAACCTTTGTGTATAAAAAATATACTACCTCGCATATACGTACTCGCACGCGATGTACAAATACGAAAATAAAAATCAATACTAAACATTATTTTTTTTAAAAATCGTAGTAAAAATTTAGGGGGTTTACATCCTACCCAACTTACAAGAATTTTGTCCTCGAAATTTAGAAATAGCTGGGGTAGGTAGGGTTGGGAAGTTAGTAAGAGTTTATCTATAAGAATTCGATCAAATTTTCAGTGAGGAGAAAAAGGCATACAGGAAAAACAATCAATTCGGAATAATTGTAAATTTGGATAAGTAGAAAAATTAAATTCACGATATAGTTTAGAAGATATCTCATGACAACACATGAGTATCGAATCCGATCCACACTACCATCCAACAACAATCAAAATTACGTCAATTTTTAAAATCTAACTTGCGTTTGATGTCATCGTAGCTCTCAATTTCGTGTTTTAACATAATCATCAATGCCTTTATATCTTCAACTCGTCATTTATCCTCGAAGTTTATATTCCATAAAAGTTTCCTTGAAACTCATTTCCCTTTTCTTTATTCAATTCATCTTTCCCTCAAAATTTAACTTACCAAAAATTTATATTTCAATTTTTTTCCTTCCTATATCTGTAGTGGAACTTGATAAGTTCAAAATTTTTGAATTCTATAAATCGCTAGCCTTCTTTTTCCAACCTACACATAAATTTCCTCAAGCTATGATTTCCTCGAAGTTGAAATTCAAAACCTTCAATCAATTTTCAAAGTTAAGTTAAAGTCTTCTTAGTAGGAATTTTGTACTCATCTATCAATGTAAAATTTATCCCTAAGCACCTTGATAAAATCCATCTTCAATGTTTGAGTAATCTCGAACCTTTTTGTCAATCACAAGTATACTATCCTAATAGCAAGTATACTATCCTTTGAACATCCCATCTCATCAAAACATAATATCACCTTTCTTAGTTTCATCAAATAGCACAATTTAACTCATGTCTTCTAATCACACAATCATTTATTTTACTATACCACTAATCTCCTCTATAGGGCTTTCTTAATCTAATCCCTTTTTAACAGAAGGGTGTCATGATCAAATTTTTATACACAAGAAATTTATATAAGAAACAAGGTTGCATGAATAACAGTGGAGTAAAAATAAAATCCTCGAACAGGGAAGCAAAACATTTGGGAGGAAAATTTGCTTAGGTTCAATGGTCATGGTATGGTTTGGGAAGTGATTGAGAGCTATTAGTTTAACGCACTAAAATAAAAGGATAATGGTGAAGTAATCAAGATAAAACACAAAGTAAAGAATGTTAAGGAATTAAGTAGATTCGCATAAAATAGGTTAGAGACTCGTGAGGCATGGTTCCTATAGAGAAGATAAGTCTTCTAGGTTAGGGTACGGTCAAGGAAATGGTTTTAATCACTCTTCAGTTTTAAATGGTTAGAAGGTCACGACAATAGATCTACGGTTGAGCGAAGGTCGAGTAAGTAAACATGAAGATATAGTCATATGGTTTGGTCGATGACTAACTACACTTGTAATATGCAATATCATAGTCATAGGTGGTATGGAAACTAAAGTGAGACAGTCCTATTCTCATTATGATGACATCATGTCACTCTTGGTTCCTATCAAGATATAGTCCAATCATTAACTTTGATTTTTCCCCAAAAGATCCTTAATAGGTATTTCAATCTCGAAATAAACTACCACAATCTCTAGTCATTTTAGATCGTTAAATCGAATCGTAACTTAAGGTTTTAAACCTTCTAATCAATCTCGAGATACACTCTTATCATATAAAGCTCTTTTTTTCCTTTTTTTACTCCCTTTCAAATCCCCAAACTAAGCTTCCACAGTCGCTAGTCGGTTGAGGCCGTCTAACAAAATCATAACTTTAAAATTTTAAAACTTTCTAATAAACCTCAAGATAAGCTCTTAGCATATACAGATAAGTCCAAACTTAAACTCAAAATTTTAATACACTTATCAACCATAATCATACGACACAATTTAAAAACTTATGATTTTTCTCAAATCGATTTCATTTCTAATAATCATACATATTTTCTAAAACCTTCAAAAATCAATATTCATTTTTTATAGATTCTATCGATCTTCTTGTGTATATCACCTAGTAGCCTCAAAATAAAATTATATCTATCTTTCGAAGTTGGTAATATGGTTACAACCCAACTTAGAATTTACTAATCATTCACACAAGATCATACCTATAGGAGAATAGGGTCCCTCTATCCTTAAAGTATAAAATACCTTCATAACTCAAATATGATCTCTAATGCATACTAATTGCCAATGTAATCCTTCTAGCCATGTGTTTGACCTATGAGGCATATACTAGTGTAGTCATCTTCCTAACCACTATTAAGTACGAGAAATAGGGATTTCGATAGAAAGAGTTCAAGCAAGATGCAAATCAAGAAAGTCGAACGAGAGTTAAAAAAATAGAGTCAAGGAAGGAGATCAAGCATGTAGATGAGATCCTAGACTCTGATCCTATATACAGGCCCGTTCGGTACAGTAACGTAACCGAAATGACAAACTCGACCTGCATGGGCCACCACAAAAACGTGTAATGTCCCAGTCCCAAAATACGTAGGACTAGGCACGTAGACATGCAGATGTATAATAAATATACGTAAGCTGTAAAATAAAGTAAAACCATGACACTAATCTCATCCACAAAATAAAGAATAATAATCTCATAAATCAAGTTTGAATTGTCATTATACAAGTCGTTGGGCGGAGACAAATCCACTACCAACCATTTTAAATGAGAAGTAAAACACAAGGAAAAGTGTGTAAAGTAGCAAAGATGACCCAAGAGTAATCGTCTTCAATTAAATAGAGAAGATCACGGCTTTGGCTAGAACATCTGCAAAAAGTCACAAACACACACCTGGAAAATTCACCAGGTCCTCAGAGGGACATAACAAGATACAGAAAGAAGATGCCATAAACTGTATATAAAGCTGCTCAATAATAATCCGGACCATAACATGGTTCAGTACCTTATCATCAAAGCATTGAACTACACCTACAACCAAACAAGGACAAGGTGTGGCAAACTAGTTCAAAATAAAATACTGTTCTAAGTCCTGGTCAGGCATAAGTACATAAACCAAAAGTACCTATACCTAACGGATAAGGTAACCTAACTATTATAGGTGTAATGCAACCGAGAATAGGACATGGTCACATAACCTCCAAGTCAAGTCAAGATAAAAAGTACGTCAGTAGCGAGTCTAAAATAATATATACCATTCTTCAGTATTGAGCGAGTCTATAGCATATAGTCTACCTATCGTTTCTCAGTAGCGAGTGAGTCTACAATAAATATGGAGGAGGTCAACACCCAGTTGTATTCTTCCCACCCAATGTTCTAACTCTAATAACTACTAGTCTTCTATCATGCAATCCTATTAATAGTATAGCCTAACGCTAGTCCTATATGTACTGCTGGCCAGTCAATACACAAGTCTGAGATCTATATGCGACTTGTGACTCGTGGCATACATGTGTCAAAGCTAATGAATGTAGGTAGTCTCTTAACTCTAGGTTTAACAAGCAAAGAAACAATTAAATAGCAGAAAATAGAACTAGGCAGTAGAGTAGCATTTAAATATAACAAGGTAGCACAATTTATCTTGCAGAAAAGGAATAATAAATAAATAAATGCATGCAGTATAATAAGCAAAGTAGATAAACAGTAATGGCAAGGTATCTTGCCTGATGTGATACCTGGTGTGGTGCGATGATCCGATAAGTCCAGTTTTGTCCAATAGCCGGGGTCGAGGTGAAGGGGTCCAAATTTGTAAAAAAATAGGAATATGATCAGTCATGATCATGATTAACAGATAGTGTGGTTTTTTTAGGAGAAAAGTATTTATACTAATTTTTTAGAAAATACTAAAAAATATATTTTACTAGTAAAAAATTTTTTTACGAAAATACTTTGAAAATATTTTATGTATAGTAATCTGGAAATTACATCTTATTAGTCAAAATACTTATTTGAAAAGACTAGAAACTTATTGTATAAAATATTTTTAGAAGAATTTAAAATCTAGCAAAATGGTTTAGGCTATAAGGTAACTTTTGTCAAATAATATTTAGGTCAAAGCTATATTTAAATACTCTAAAATAATATAATAATATATTCTCATAAATATAACTTAAACTACTACTGTATTTACTGGAATAATAATACTTTATAATACAAAATACATACATAGTATCCTAAGTTAAAATATCACTAATTTAGTACTGTATGGATAAAACTTAACATACACAAATAAACGCAAAAGGAATCAAATTAGAAAGAAAAAGAGAAAAATAAAATAAAAGTATTAAAGAGTTATAAGTCACCAAACCAATAGTTGTTACAGCTATTCTTCTGAATTTGAGAGGAGAGAGAGAGAGAGAGAGAGAGAGAGAGAGAGAGAGAGGAGAGAGAGAGAGAGGGAGAAAGTGAGGACGAGAGGGAGATGAGAAGGGGGTTTAGGAGAGGAGAGCCGGCTCACCTGGCGGGGCTCCGAGCGACACCCGACGGCGCAGGTACGATGACTGCGGAAGCGCTGGTGGTGTTCGTCGATAGGCGCTCAGGAGTTAGGGGTTGGACGACCGAAAAAGGGGGTCTAGGGTCTGTTTGGCGGAGGCGAACTCTGCGGCAGCTCGGTGGCGGCACCGCATCCCTAGGGTCGCAGAGGAGACGGCCAGAGTAGTACATGGCATGACGTTCGCTCGCCGGAGCAGACATGGAAGGAAGCGGGGCTGCAGATTTATGGGGTCGCCGGCGCTGGTCTTGGTCGCCGGCGGCCGAGGGTCGAAAGCGGCGATTAAGGAGGTAAGGATTTTTTGGTTTTTTCTTGTCTCGGGTGTTTTTGTTGTTTGTGATTTTGGGGGCTTCGGTCGGGATGCTGATGATGACGATGGTGGTGGTTGGAGAATTTGGTGGCAGTGGTGGTACTGATGGTATGGTAGTTGTGAGGGTTTTATCGGGGGCTGGTGTTGGACTGTGCGGACGATGGCGGTGGTTTTGGGGTTTTTGGTCGGAAGAGGAGAAGATAGGGATGCTTGGTAGTAGTGGCGACTGGGTGTAGTGGTCGGAGTACAGTGGTGGTCTTGGTGGTGGTGCACAGGTGTAGGGGCGGTCGACCGGAGTGGCCGACGAGGCGAAGTTGTGGGTGAGCGGTGATGGCGGGTTTGGGGTGTGCTGGTGATGAGAGACGGAGACAGGTAGTTTTGCGGTGATTGTTGTATGTGCGGGCGGTGGTGACAGCGGCGGTACCGTAGGTGCGGCGAGGCCGTTGACGACTTGGGCTGGATCGGGTCTGGGCGGTGGCAGAGATGGATCGGTGTCCGGGTCAACAGGTGGTTAGTCGAACAAGGTTGGAGACGACAAAGAGGACAATGAGGAGAGTGACCAGAGAAGAATGGCGATGGCGGCTAGTTTAGGGTGTCATGTCGGGGATGGGTTGCGTCGTGTCGGGAGTGTCCGACACGACAGTGATGGATGTCCGAAATTATCGGACACGGGATGGAGAAATATTGTATAAGTAGAAGAAAAGAATATAGTGGATGGAAAGGGGGACACGGACACGATGCACAATTTTTGCTTGTGGAATTTTTATGAAAAGGAGAGGGGGCTCTCCTTATATAGAAGGTGGACTCCCCTAGTTGGATATGGATTAGGATTCATTTAAATCTTCACTAGATAATTCCTCATGTAATTTAAATTGATTTAAACTAATTCAATCAATTTTGATCCAATTAAAACTAGATATCTTTTTAAATTAAAACTAATAAATCCACAAGTCAATTTAATCGTCATAATTACTTATATATTAAATCAAAGACTTTTTAAAATATCTTTTTCAAAATAATAAAATAATGATAATAATTAATTTCAAAAATCATAATAAATCATTAAATAATGGAAATATCTTTTATAAATAAATATGGCAGTTACAAATAATTTTTGAAAATCAAAGTAGACTTGAATTTAATTTTATGTGCCTTGTATGTAATATAATATTTATAATAAACACAGTTTTCTAAATTATAATTAAAATAAAATAGAGTAGTATCTTTATAATAAATAAAATAAAGTTTTCAAAAATCTCGACGTGACGTATTTTATAATTTTAAGCAATTAGAAATATTTACCTTATAATTTGAAAAAAAACTAATTTTCTATATATGAAGAAATTCTTTTAATAAAACCTTTGTGTATAAAAAATATACTACCTCGCTTATATGTACTCGCACGCGATGTACAAATACGAAAATAAAAATTAATACCAAAAAATAATTTTTTAAAAAATCGTAGTAAAAATTAGGGGGTTTACAATAATTTTATGTGTGGTTCTTTGTTCATAGATGTCGGCTCGTGATCCAACATCGGCCTGTGATTCGGTGCCATATCCTTATCACCCTCCCATAAGTCCAAAGTTGTCTTCAATATGTACTCACATAGCTATGGGACATTGTCTTGTCACAAAATTGTGTGCCACCCTTGTCCTTGTCTAGTTGTAGGCGTGGTTCACTTTTTTGATGATGGACTATTGGACCATGGCGTGATCTAGGTTATTCCTTTATATTTATTCAGTTTGTATTGGCATGTTCCTTTTGTATCTTGTTACGTCCCTCTGAGGACCTGATTTTTTTCAGATCCGGATGAGCATTTGTATTCCATTGTCTATGAACCGGGGATTGAGACAGGTTATGTTGTTGAGGACGTAGAGGTGTTTCCCGAGGAGTTTCCATGAGCTTGGAGGTGCTTTAGTTAGAGCGTTGAGCATTATTGTTTAGTTAGTCGATGTTCTGGCTGGTTATCTTTTATTTCATTACTTATTTATTTTATTATTGTATTTATTTTCCATGGATATTTCTATCAGTCTATATTTTTACAAACATATTATTTGTATTAGATATTCAGTTCTTGTTATATTTTATTTCATTCATTATATCTCTGTCTGTGTTGTTGTTGTTGTTTGATTTATTGGATGAGATTACAGAGATTATAGATTGCATGTGACTGTGTAGTTTAGGTACAATGTACTACGACTAGAGTAAGTCCATTAAATTGGGTAGTTTATTTTAGTTTGTACAGCTGGCATGCTGATGTCTTAGTTCTTAAGTATTTTGGAACTGGAGAGTGATATATTTTTGTAGTGGACCATACAGGTCAAGTTTGTCGCTTTGGTTACATTGTTGTACGAATACAAGCCTGCAATTAGGATTAAGGAGTATTAGAAATCTCGTCCACTTGTTGAATTATCGTCTTTGAAATCCAAATTCTTCCATTCTCATCATGCATCCTGCTTGTTTCTGTATCGTCCTCATGAAGCTTTTCTTTTGTAGAGAGATAAATCTACGCAGTGGACACATAGCTAACGGAGTCGACCCGACCAACGATGCCACTCCTCGCAATGGCAGAACTCCAGTTACACCTTAGCACCAGACCCCAAGGTAGGTTCCGACATACCCGACAACCCCTGTGGTTGTCGCACCATCGCTACAGCAAAAGGGCCAGACTTCGTAGACTTAGACGTAGTAGGAGGCTCCCTTGCCTCCACCGCCTCATTTCTCGCCATAGATACCGCATGGAGCATATCCGCAGCAGTCGACTTATGGACCGATGCCTCAGATGCCCTAGCCGGATGGCTAGACCCAGATGTTTTAATTCGTCCAAACCATAATGCAGCAGCAGATGCAACAGACGGAGGCCATGAGACAGAGCTTGATGATGATCTTGGAGAGGATGACAGCACTAGCACTTGCACCAGTACCTGTAGCGGCACCCGCTCAGCCAGT
Source organism: Iris pallida (assembly GCA_029216955.1). NCBI lineage: Eukaryota > Viridiplantae > Streptophyta > Magnoliopsida > Asparagales > Iridaceae > Iris > Iris pallida. The sequence continues at coordinate 21,406,664 of JANAVB010018199.1, read as the reverse complement.
AGGCACGATCAAAGGCTATTGACAGATGAATCTGAAGCCATTTGATGGCATAAAAATGCCAAAGGAGATCATCGAGTGGATCATCAACATCCAGAAGCTTTTAGACGCTTCTCAGCTGCCAGAAGACTTATGGATGACGGTCATGAGGTCTCAGTTTGAAGGAAATGCACATAACTGGTGGGAGTCGATCGAGCAAGACATCGATAAAGGTCAGATTTGGGAGCAATTCTTGAAATATTTTATGGCAAAATACTTCCCCGTTACAGTTCGGGACACTCTCTATGATCAGTTTCTCCACCTCAAGCACAGAAATATGACCGTAGATGAGTATGATGCTGAATTCAGTCGTCTTAGTAGGTTCGATACCATCCTGATACCAAACGAAGTGGAGAAGGCACGAAGGTTTCATCATGGATTGACGAAGGAGCTCCAGAGGTATACTACAGTGCAGTCCAGAGTTTCGTACACCGAGGTGTTAGCAGAAGTCCATCTCTAGGAGGCTATCAACAAAGACCCAGACCCAGTGCTTCTGAAGCGCCCTACTACTACTACAGCCGCACCAGCTAAAGAGAAGCAAGGAGGACCTATCCGACAGCCATGAGGACTTCATCAGCAGAGAGTCACCCCGTATCTAGCATAGGAACTCCTGACTTGTCACTACTATGGCAAGAAGGGGTATGTTCAGAAAGACTACAAAAAAAAGACTAGGTCAGTGTCTGATATATGGATCTGACCAACACCGAGCCAAGGAGTGTCCACAGCATCGGGACGGAGGGTTGCAGATACTACAACGACCAGTACCTTAAGGACCTAAGCCACCCGTTCTAGCAATTGAAGCACCGCCATCCCCAACACCAGAAGCACACCAGCGAGGACCACTCTTGCCACCACATAAGCCCTAGTTCAAGATAGCCATACAGTAGGAAGGAGCACAAACGCATGGTTAGGTCTACGCTATTGTACCTTTTAGAGAGCTACCTGCAGGTGTGCCTATTCCAGGTACTATTGCTACAATTATATTATTTAAATACCTTAGTATTATCTACAATAGTATATAGCCATGTATAGAATAGTTACTTCACCCTTGTCTAGCTAAGAATAGAAAAATTCTTATTGGGAGAATATAGGAATTTATGTTTGACAGGACTAGGTATATAACTAAGGTGGGTAGAATCCCATAGATATTTTCTATAGTGTTCGATAGAATAGAAGTACTAGGGAGATTACCATATATCAGGGATGATTGGCCTATCATAAGTGTCATACCCTAGTTCCAAAAATACTTAGCAACCTAAGACATGAGCATGCCATCTATACGGCTGGAATAAGTATCTCAATTTAATGGACTTATCCTAATCGTAGTAAGCTGGAAAGTAAACTAAATCTACCATGTCTCAACTATGTCTCAATCCATATATAGGTAATAAAAAGAATGAATAATATGTAATATAGTCGATCGCCTATAATACACATGTTCGAGCAAACTCGCGAATAACATAAGTTTGCAAAACTAGGCTATTGAGCAAGATATAACAGGAAAGGAAATAGAAAGCACGAGATAATGCAAACTAACTACAAGCGATATCTAAATCCTGCAGCCAAAATCATACCATCCACCTGTCTTTACTATAAGCTTAGCAACAACCTGGAGAGATCACCATGTCCTCAGAGGGACCTAATAAGATACAAAATGGCAAGCTACAATATGAACTAAAATAAATACAAGAAATAAACCAGGCAAACTATCCATCTATATGTATGCATGTCGAAGACGACTTTGGGTCGTATGGGTAAGTAAGGGAGTAGCATTATGGTCAACTAATACTGAAATATATATTAGCATACCTCCCGACCGTATCGGAGACTAGTCCGTGGCCGTTGTCGGATATATCCACTAATATAGCCTATAACATGGTACACTGAGGCTTATGCAAATGTCTATCCTATATGCCTACTAATAGTCTTCCCCTCCCATGTCCTGATCGAATTACATCCATGACTCGGGTAATCCACATCTCTATATAAGTCACTAACTAGACTCAACTAATTACTATATATACCGATACACGGACCGCTCGCACTGATGGTCAGTCAAGTGCGTAAACCCATGCCAACACTATGTAATCTCACTTACTATGTCGTGTATAATATGTGACAAGGCATATAAGTTATTTAGAAACAACTTCACACAATCTGGGTACATCTTCTATACATATAAGTCAAACACATACATACGAACATCGATAACACCTAAGTCATACTTGGAAATACTCTACTAACACATCTACTTCTAGCACAACAATAATTCAAGTATTTAACAATACAAAAAAAGTAGCAAGGTATCTTGCCTGGAATATCGGCAAAAGAATAAAGTATCGGTCCGTCTCCAACCTCCGTAGACAAATGATCACGAACCTAGAAAATATAAATAAACTAAATAAATATCACCACAATACTTACCATACGCATATATATATATATATATATACATACATATATATATATATATATATATATATATATATATATATATATATATATATATATATATATATAGTAGGGCTATAAACGAGCCAAGCCGAGCCAAGCTTTTGTAAGCTTGAGCTTGGCTTGACTAAGATTAATCGAGCTTGAGCTTGATAAGTTTAATTTTAGAGCTTGAGCTTGGCTTGAGCTTGTTTATATTAAGCTTGTGCTTGGCTTGGTTTGAGCTTGAGCTTGGCTAGATAAGCAAACTTGATTCAAGCTTGATAAACAAGCTCGATAAGCTAAAAAATCAAGCTCGTTAAACTTGATTTCAAGCTTGATTTCAAGCTTAACAAGCTCGATTTCAAGCTAGTTAGGTTTGAATTCAAGTACATGTAATATTAACAAGTTATTTATAAAAAATCAATTAAAAAAGTTTTTTAATGTTAATTATTAAGGACATATAAATGTATAATGCACACAACTATATTGTTATACAAACATATATAAAATTAAAATTTAATAATGAACAAACGAGCTTCTAAACAAGCTCCTAAACTAGCTTCTAAACAAGCTCCTAAACGAGCTTCTAAACAAGCCAGCTCGCAAGCTCATAAACGAACTAGGTGCGAGCTCAAACGAGCCGAGTATTTCTAAGCTTGAGCTTAGCTCGTTTATTAAACGAGCTAAAAAATGAAGCTTGAGCTCAAATTGTTTACTAAACGAACCGAGCTCAAACGAGCTTTTATCGAGCCGAGCTTCGAGCAGCTTGTGAACGGCTTGGCTCATTTGCAACCCTACTATTTATAGATACAATAATCTGTATGTGACAACCTATTATATAATATTATATACTGTCACGACTCGCTCCCGGATAATCGGATACGAGTCGGACACGCCCAGCCTACGTTGTAGAGTCAACGTAGTAAGCTTTACTAAGTATCTAAAGAACTCCACAAGATAGGACGAATTCCAAATCACAACATCTAATACATTTTCGAGTTCATCAGAATATAATGATACAATGTCCAAAAGTAAAGTCTACTATACAAAAATGAAACTAGATCTAAATGTCAGCAGCAACACCTAGGTCCCGAGTCATAGTGTAGTCCTGCTCAACTAAGGTCTCGGGCTCCTGTCCATAGAAGATAGATCATCAAGCCTCAAGTTCACCTGCAACATATCCAGTCAGGAGAGGAGAAAAGTACAATCTATAATAATAAAACAAGTACGACATGTGAACAAGTAAAAGAACAATGAAACATGATGAATCATGAACTGTAAATGCATAATCTACCAGACTGAAATATGTAATCAAAAGATCATGACATGTGAATTTGAAATACATACTAAAATATGTGACCGGCTGGATAAGATCATGAATAAGAACAAGTATATGATATGACTCAAATCCTACGTGCACAGGTGTGAGAGTTAGCTATCAACATGAATCCTAAGTTGGGCTTTGGTCACATATCCATAGTATTTCTCCTTTTCCAGATACAAGTAAAGATCATGAACCAGAATATAGACCAAGTCATGTAAGAATGTGTCCAATATGAAAGACCATGACATGAAGTAAATGAGTCAAAATTATAGAAGTACTTACCTTGTCCTAGAAGATTGAGAATAGGAAAGTAAATGTCCACCTAGAAATAGGGCTAAGAATTGGTTAGTCTCTAACAATGACATTATCAAGCTATCTATTAGCTCACTATCCATAAATATAATATCACTAACTATCTATAAAGTCTAGAAATATAATATTACTAATTGAATATATATTAACTAGCAATAAATTAATTTTTAAAAATTAATATTATTTAAATAATTAATATAACTTGAAAATAATTTTAGTTAGATAAATTAGTATTTAGAATACTATACTAGTAATGAATTTAGCAATATAATTCCTAATAAAATATATAGCAAAATATTATAGATAGTAATTTTAGCAAGGTATTTATAATAATAGCAATAATATCAATAAAGATGAAAATAATAATAACAACAATAATATACTACTATAGAAAAATCTAGCTAATTATCCAGTCCAATTAGTCAGCCCACAATCCCCAAGCCCAACAGCCTATTTCCTAAAACCCTAACTTACTCTACTCCATCACTCTCCTCTTCTTCATTTCTCCACACTCAGCCGCACGAAAACCCTAATTCCCCTTCTTACACCCTTTCTCTCATTACAGGAGCCAATAGCTTTCCTAAACCCTAATGTCACCTCTCTCTTCTCTTAACTCCCTTTTCAAAACTCATAGCCACATTTTCCAACCAAAACCCTAGCAAAGAAAACGAAGAAGGCGAACAAGAAGAAGATGGAGATGAAGATGGTGGTTACTTGCTCAGGGGCACGATACGGCGGCTGTGGTGGATCAACTCCGATGACAATCTCAGTGGCAGTGGCTACTCGCGGAGGCGGAGACGGATACCATGATATACCAACGGTATACCGATTTGTGAGCTACAAAATATTCTGTGACAAACATCGATATACCGACAGCATACCGCTGCATACAGATGGTATACCGCATTATCTGATTTGATTTTTGAATGGACAAATACTAGCATTAAATGCTCCCAACGGATATAATTATTATCGTTACTGTTCCGAACGGTATGCCGGTCCATACCGACGGCATGCCGTCTGGGCTATGTTCAGGAGCATTAAATGCTACCCTCTCTTGGTTTTCTATATAAATGGATTCTTTTCTTCCATTGAAGGCCATCAACTTAAGCCATAAATTTCTCAACAACCAATAGCTCCACCATTACTAATCTACCCAAGATTTTAATTGTCATCCAATCCAAAAGTTCTAGATTATTCAAGAGTTGTACTTTTCGATCTTCAAGTGTTGTAGAAGATCAACAGTTTCTTTTCCTTTCCTTTTGAAGTTGACGAGCCTTCCTAAGAAAACTCGTTTGTAAGAAGTTGGCGAGTTCTTCGGATCCAAACTTGTGTTGAAGTTGGCGAGTTATTCGGATCCAAACTCATGTGTAACTATTTACTCAGTAGTGGATTTAAGCCGGAGAGAGTTCCGGGACTGGATTGCCTCTAGGGAGGAGACCATGATACATCGAGTATTTAATTTTCTCACTCTCTTTTATTTTACTTCAGTAATATAGCTTACTTGTGTTTAATTTTATTTTATTTCCCTATTTACCCCCATCTCTAGGATTCTACAATTGGTATCAGAGCTTTGTTCTCTTGATTTGGATTTACACCCTTAGAGTGATCCATGGCCACTAACCCTAGTGTCAACACATTCCATAATGAGGGACACTCCACAAATAGACCTCCTCTATTTGATGGAACCAACTATAACTATTGAAAGATTAGGATGAGCATTTATCTGAAGTCCATAGATTTCGATTTATGGGATTGTATGATAAATGGTCTCCTTACTTCTTCCGGAGTTATTGAGGATGTTGTGTGTGACACCCTTAAGGATAAATTCACTGAGAATGTCAAGAAGTTTGCTAGTCGAGGCGCTAAGTCTATGAACGCTCTTTACTGTGCTCTCGATAGCAGTAAATTTAATAGAATTTCTACTTGCAAGACTTCAAATAAAATTTGGAAGTTACGAGAAGTCACTCACGAGGGAACATCACAAGTAAAGGAATCAAAGATTAGTAGACTCACACAAGAATATAAATCTTTTAAAATAAAACAAGATGAGTATATTACTTGCATGTTTACTCGTTTCAGTGATATCATTAACCCTCTTTCTTCTCTTGGTAAGAAATATCCTGCTCATGAAAAGATCAGGAAAATTCTCAGAGGATTGGCTAAAGGATGGAGTCCTAAAGCTACCGCCATCATTGAAGGGAATGACTTGACAACCATGAACCTTGAGACCCTCATGGGGAAGCTTATGACTCATGAACTTGACATGAAAGATCAAGAGGAATCATCCATACAAGAAATGGAGGAGGAGAAGGCCAAAGAAAAAGAGAAGTCTCTGGCTCTCAAGATTACAAAATCCTACTCAAAGGATAGCTCCGATGATAACGAGTCGGATGATGATGAAGAAATAGCTCTTACCACAAAGCATTTTTGAAAGTTCCTCAAGTTCAACAAAGCCAACCGCTTTAGATGAAAAAACGATGAAGATCCTGCTTGCTACCAATACAGGAGAACCGGACACATCAAGAGAGATTGCCCTATGATAAGAAAAGACTCCAGCAAGTATGAGAAGCCTAACAAAGGAAGCTCCTCCTCCAGAAAATACGCCAACACCAGCATTTGGTGTAAAAGTGATGCTAGCGATTCAGACAACGACAAAGAATGCAAACACAATACAAATGTTTGCCTCATGGCAACCGTTGAGGTACTCGATGATCTCTCTTTGAATACTCTCTCTTATGATGACTTAGAAAATGCCATTCTTGAACTACACGAGGAACACAAAGGTGTTAAAAATAAGTACAAGAGATCTCTAAAAGAGGTTGAGGCACTCAAACTAGAAGTAGAAAGACTCTCCAACATCATTATTGATGTAAAAGGAAAATCTCCTGCCTCTGACATGGATGAGATAGAATCTTTGTAACTCAAGTTACAAGAATCTCAAGTCATCATTGAGAAAAAGGATGATGAGATTCAATCCCTCAGAAGGGCCTATGATTTTGCTATGCATAAATTTCAAGCTGCAAATAGAAGAGAATATGATACCTCTACTAAGTATAATGGTCTTCTTGTGCAGGATAAGAAACTAGTTGATAAAAATACTGCTCGTACATATGCTCCAAGACACACTTACACTCATCACAATGCTAGTCACAATTCTTACATGAACACGAACACTACACATAGGTCCTATCCTAACACAAGGAAATGACCCTTTGTTAAGAAGAACACCTCACATCATGCTTTCTATTATCATCACCATAACACTCATGGTAGAACTCCTTACACTAAAGCTCCACATGTGCATAACACTCACACATTCTCTTCTAAATCTTCCACGATGTGCAACTATTGTGGTTTTCTTGGACATACTTCAAATTATTGTCAAACAAGAAAACAAGTTGATATGAAAGTTTTTAAATGGGTTCCTAAGACTAACAATCAAGGACCCAAACAATCTTGGGTACCAAAATATTCATCTTCAACTTATGTTGTAGGTGAAGAATCCTTCTCATGCTAGAAGCAAGTGGATCCTCGATAGCGGTTGCTCATGGCACATGGCTGATGATGCTTCACTTTTTACAATGCTATCGATGAAGAAAAAAGGACATGTATCCTTTGGTAACAATCTAAAGGGCCACATCATAGGAAATGGTAATATCGGTTTCCCTCCTTATCCTTATATTAAGAATGTTTGTCTTATTACAAATCTCAAACATAACCTTCTCTGTATTAGTCATCTTACAGATAATGGTTATGATATTAAGTTTGTTAAACTCAAATGCTTCATTACCGATAGCACTAGTGGATCTACAGTATATGAAGGCATTAGAGAAAACAATATTTATGTTCTCTATCTTGTTGAAGCTACTAACAATGACAGGTGCTTAGTCACAAAGAACGATAAAAGTTGGCTTTGGCACATGAGGGTCGGACACGCCAACATGGATACCATCTCCCGTCTTGCAACAAAGAAGCTTGTACGAGGACTTCCAAGTATCTTCTTCAAAAAGGATATGGTATGTGAAGAATGTGAGAAAAGTAAGTTGACCAAGTCATCCTTCAAATCCATCAACTCTGTGAGTACCACTAGACCACTTCAACTTATTCATATGGATTTATTTGGTCCTAGTAGAGTAGATAGTCTTGGAGGCAAACTTTACACTTTTGTTTTGGTTGATGATTTTTCGAGATTTACTTGGGTCATTTTTCTTGCTAGTAAAAGTGATACTTTTCGTGAATTTGTTTCCTTTTGTAAACGTGTTCAAAATAAAGGCATTTCTATTAACAAGATTAGAAGTGATCATGGAGGAGAATTTGACAATGCCGATTTTAAAAGATTTTGCGAAAAGAATAGTTTTGGTCATGATTTTGCTTGCCCTCAAACTCCTCAACAAAATGGTATTGTGAAAAGAAAGAATAGAACCCTTGGCGATATAGCCCGGGTTATGTTAAACCAATATAAGCTCCCTCAATACTTTTGGGCGAAAGCCGTAAACACGACATATCATGTTACAAATAGGGTCTTAATTAGACCTATTTCTAAAAAGACTCCTTATGAGCTTTGGTTTAACAAAATTCCCTCTATTGAGTATTTTAAAGTTTTTGGATGCCAATATTTTATTTTGAATACCAAGGACAACCTAGACAAGATTGAAGAAAAAATTTATGAAGGCATTTTCCTTGTCTACTCAATACATAGTAAAGGTTATCATGTCTTTAACAAAAGAAGTCTCATTGTCGAAGAGTCAATTAATGTCTCTTTTGATGAACTTAACTCTTCTACATCCTCCTCATCCGATGATATTGATGACATCTCTTTTGGTTTGGAGAATTCTTTTATTAGAGATCCTCGTCCTTCTTTATCTAATGATGAAATTATGACCCCTCCAACCAAAGATTCTCCACCACTCGAGCCTCCTCAAGAGGACCTCCCAAAGGAATGAAGATTTGTCCCTAACCATCCAAAGGAGCTTATCATTGGTGATCCTTTATCTCGTGTCAGTACTAGATCCTCCACTCATGATCTTTATACAAACATGGCTTTTATTTCTCAAATAGAGCCTAAAAATATTAATGATGCTTTTCATGATAAATTTTGGATAATAGCGATGCAAGAAGAGCTAAATCAATTTGAACGAAATAAGGTTTGGGAACTTGTCCCTAAACCTAACAACCACCCCATTATTGGAACTAAATGGGTGTTTCGTAATAAACTTAATGAGGATGGGTTAGTCACTTGTAACAAAGCCCGATTGGTTGCTCAAGACTATAACCAAGAGGAAGACATTGACTACGATGAAACCTATGCTCCGGTTGCTTGTCTTGAATCCATTCACATGCTATGTGCTTTTGCTTGCTTTAATGATTTCAAACTTTTTCAAATGGATGTTAAAGTGCTTTTCTAAATGGCATTATTAAGGAGGAGGTTTATGTTAAGCAATCTCATGGCTTTGAAGTTTTTCAATTCCCTCATCACGTCTTCAAACTACACAAAGCCCTTTATGGCCTCAAATAAGCTCCTCGTGCTTGGTATGAGCGCCTTAGTTCCTTTCTTATCTCTCACAACTTTTCTAAGGGCAAAGTCGACACCACACTTTTTATCAAATCCCTTAATGACACACTTTTGTTAGTTCAAATCTATGTCGATGACATTATCTTTGGTTCCACTAACAATGCACTTTGTGTAGAATTTGCTAAAGTAATGCATGATGAATTTGAAATGAGCATGATGGAAGAACTATCCTTCTTTTTGGGCTTACAAATCAAACAAGGACCCAAAGGAACCTTCATCAATCAAGCCAAGTATACAAAGGATCTCCTCAAACGCTTCGAACTTGACTCATCCAAATCAATGAGGACTCCAATGGCAATAATGACAAAACTTGATAATGATGAAGATGGCATCTCGGTCGACATTCGTAATTATAGAGGTATGATGGAAAGTTTACTCTATTTAACTGCTAGCCGACCTGATATTATGTTTAGTGTTGTCCTTGCGCATGGTACCAAGCTAATCCAAAGGAATCACACTTATGTGCTGTAAAGCGTATTTTTCGATATCCCAAACGCACCATTAATATGAGACTTTGGTATCCAAAATCTCCATCCTTTGAGCTTCACGGGTTCTCGGATGCAGATTTTGCCGGATAAAAAACTGACCGAAAAAGCACTAGCGGCACATATCAATTCCTTGGAAAATCCTTTGTATCGTGGTTCAGTAAGAAATAAAACTCTGTTGCTCTTTCAACCAATGAGGCCGAGTATATAATGGCCGAATGCTGTTGTGCACAAATTCTTTGGATGTCACAAACACTTGTAGACTATGACATTTCTTCTACTTGTACTTCCATTAAATGTGATAATACTAGCTCGATAAATCTTACAAAAATTCTGATTTGTCACTCCCGTACGAAGCATATTGAGATTAGACACCATTTTCTTCGTGACCATCAACAAAAAGGGGATATTCGTCTTGATTTTATTGATACTACTTATCAATTGGCCGACATCTTCACCAAACCACTCCCGGAGGATCGTTTTGTCTTTTTTTGCCAAGAATTAGGCATCATTCATCTTGACATCTAGCTCCCATCAGACGGCACACCGACGGCATACGGCGGCATACCGATGGCAGACCAATTTGTGTTCAAAACTAGCTTATGTACACATAATCGGTATACTGTCGGCATATACTGGTATGCCGACGATATGTCGTTTGACGCGGAGCCAGTCAGTCAACTCAGCCTTGGGCCCCACCAAGTCTTCCACCTTCTTTTATATCTTTTTCAAACTCTCTCCTTAACTATCCGTCCTATCACATCCTATCCCTCATTAATTTCCATCCCATCCCTTTAACTCCCTTCATTAATTAAATTAATCATTTCTATTTTCAAAAAAATCCCCTCATTCATTACATTCATCACTTCTCCTCAAAACCCCCAACTCCTTCAATTTCTTTTCTTCTTTTTAAAACCCAAACTCCTTCTTCTTCCTCCTTTCCATCCTCCATCACTTCTTCTTCCTCCTTCAACCATCACCCATAATGGCCACTCACAAACGTCCTCGCTCCACCATAGTTTCCAACCCATTCACTCTGGTATCCCTTCCAAATGGCGCCTATGATCCGAAGATTTTCACCTCCGCCCTAGCTGTCGATGCCTGGTTCCACCATTTTGCCAACTATGCCGTCTTCAAAGGCAAGGCCATTAACTGGAATGTATTCTCCGACTATCTCTCCATTTTTGAGACGGTCGGCCTCTCCTCTCTTTTGCGTCGGCAAGTGCCAGTCTACCTGGCAGCGGTGCACCTATTCTACTGCAACCTCATTCCCGATCTGCAAAACAACATCATCGAGACCATGGTCAATGATCGCCACTTTCACCTCACGGCTCGCGACATTGCAAGAATTCTCGAAATACCAAATCGAGGAGATGCTCTGCTAACCTTGGCCGGTCTCTATCCTATTGTCGAAGTCTCATTTAAAGAGTTCTGTGGCATCATCTGCAAGGTACCCAATCCTCTAGCCATTTCGGCCCTCTCCAAGCAGTTGGAGCCCTTTTACTACGAGCTCCATCGGATCATCTGCCACACTCTCTACCCCAAGGCCGGCAACTATGATGCGATCACCAATGACGCACTCGTCTGTATGTATTTCCTGTACTCCAAAAAGACTTGATCGTTTCCCAAGACTCTCCTCAATGCATTCTTCTCGATCCTTTCGGCGGGGAAGCAATCCCTCAACTATGGCGCCTTCATCACCCTTATCCTTGAGGCCAAGGGCATGAACCTCTCTCTCTGCCAGTCGGACGGCATTCGATCCTTTATTGCCATTTCCCGCTCTGACCTTGGTGCATCAGCATCTCGTGCGTCATCCTCCCATGAACTACCGGCCACTTCTCCTGCAGTACCATCTTCTGTGCCTCCTCTATCCGGCCATTTTATGTCGCTAACCCAGCAGCATGTTGGCATGTGCATGGCTCAGACGGAGGAGCAGATGAGGGCCAACACCCGCAGCCTTGGGAATCTTATCCAGAGTCGCTTCCATGACCAAGCTTACTTCATTCAGCGGACTCTTCAGGACCGTAATGCTTATCTGGATCTTAACCTTCAAGATCCTCAATACCAAGGCTCCCGTTTCTCTGACCCCAATGCCTACGGATTCATGTACCCGGATGGTGTGGATCCCTTCGGTGCTTTTCACGAGACTCAGGGTGGGGAGGACGATGATCCGACGGATGAGTAGTTGCGGGCACCTGTTGGTGGTGGTCTATTAAATTTGGTGTCATTTTAGTGTTTGTCCTTTGAGGTCCTTCGGGGACCATTAGTATGATTTTATGTCTTGTGTGGTCCTATGGGGACTATTTTCTGTCTTGCTATGTCTTGCCTTACTCTCGTGAAGGAGAGTTTATCTTTTTTTAGTATCAAGCATGTACTCTCCTACTTTCAATATCTAATATATGCATGCTTTTGTTCTCTTTAACGCTTTGATTATTTTTTGCTATAATTCTTTATTTCCTATCTTTGATTAAGCGACAAAGAGGGAGAAAACGTATCGAGGGGGAGTAGTCTACCTATGGGGGAGTCACTCCCTGAAGATGCTATCTCTCTGTTTTGTCAATTATCAAAATGGGGGAGATTGTTGGTATATTTTATTTTGATAACATTAACAACATCTTCGTAGTCTAGTTTTCTCTAAATTTCAGCTAACAGATAATCTCTCAAAGCTCTCCTACAAAAAGATCTGTCCATTCAAGCCGAGTCATCAAAGCCTTATGGACGTTCCTAAAAAAAGACCGAAAAAAGACCAGCGCTCCTTAAAGACAGCTCTCAAAAGACTCATGATTTCGAGTCTGTATAAGGTCTAGGTCTTTCTGTATAAACACCTAAGGTTGGATGACAAACATAAAGCTCTTCTATTTTTCAGTCAAAAATCAATGTCTAAAGAAACGGCATACCGAAGGTATACTGCTGTGTACCGACGGTATACCGTTTCTGAGCCACAAAAATATTCTGTGACAAACCTCGGCATACCAACGACATACTACAGTATACCGACGATATACCGTTTCGTGAGCCACAAAATGTTCTGTGACGAACTTCGGCATACCGATGGCATACAACAGTATACCGACGGTATACCATTTTGTGAGCCACAAAATATTCTGTGACAAACTTCGGCATACCGACGGCATACAACAGCATACCGACGGTATACCAGTTTGTGAGCTACAAAATATTCTATGACAAACATCGGTATACCGACGGCATATCGCTGCATCCCGACGGTATACCACATCATCTGATTTAATTTTTGAATGGACAAATACTAGCATTAAATGCTCCCAACGGATATAATTATTGCCGTTACTGTTCCGAATGGTATGCCGACGGTATGCCGGTCCATACTGACGACATATCGTCTGGGCTATGTTCAGGAGCATTATATGCTACCCTCTCTTGATTTTCTATATAAATGGATTCTTTTCTTCCATTGAAGGCCATCCACTTAAGCCATAAATTTCTCAACAACCAAGCGTTACTACTCTACCAAAGATTTTAATTGTCATCCAATCCAAAAGTGCTAGAGTATTCAAGAGTTATACTTTTCGATCTTCAAGTGTTATAGAAGATCAACAGTTTCTTTCCTTTCCTTTTGAAGTTGATGAGCCTTCGTAAGAAAACTCGTGTGTAAGAAGTTCGCGAGTTCTTCGGATCCAAACTCGTGTTGAAGTTGGCGAGTTCTTCGGATCCAAACTCGTGTGTAACTATTTACTCAATATTGGATTTAAGCCGGAGAGAGTTCCGGGACTGGATTGCCTCTAGGGAGGAGACCATGATACATCGAGTGTTTGATTTTCTCACTCTCTTTTATTTTACTTCAGTAATATAGCTTACTTGTGTTTAGTTTTATTTTATTTCCCTATTCACCCCCCTTTAGGGTTCTATAGGGAGGAGCTGGCGATTCTGGGTTTGAGTGGTTAAGGCAGTGGCTTAGTCGGCCAGGCGGGGCAGAGGCTGGTGGTCGAAGGAGCTTGTGGGGTTAGGCGGAGTGGAGAAGATGCAAATCTAATGGCAAGGAGAGGGGTGAAGGCTGCGGAGCACGGCCGGAGCATCGTCGAATAGAATAGTAGCAAAGAGAGAGAACAGTGAGGATATTGGAAATTGTGTTAGTGCTGTAGTGTCAGAAAAAATATATTAAAATAACTGGGAAACACCACCAATATTTATATTAGTGTGTTCTCCAAGTCAACCTTAGTGGCACTACTTGTAATTTGTAACAAATCTAAGGTCCATTATTGAAAAATACTAACTAACTAACTACTGACTAATCACTTAGTTTATCAACAACTAATTAATAATTATAACTAATCCATAGTTAACTAAAACTACACTAAGCCCATCACTCATAATCAGAATTAATCATTACTAATAAGTAGAGTTAATAAATAATAATTACAATTAAATAAAACATAATTAATTATTTATAATCAGATTTATTATTTAAAACCAAATTTTATAAACAAAAATCATACTTTTCCAAATAGAAATTTAGGAATTAAATTCTAAAATTTATAAAATAATTTTAGGGAGTTACAAATCTCCCCCCTTAAAGAAAATTTATCCTCGAAATT